>CAUYSK010032310.1:0-12751 GCA_963575035.1 Avahi laniger
ATCCTTTGTAGTAGGTAGAAATTCTAAAAAGAAAAACAAAATTATTCTAGATATGTCCATGCGGAGATGTTGAGAGGCATATTTTATCTATTTGGGAAAAACTGGCTCTCTCCTTAGACATTCGCATCTTTGCCTGTAGTCCAGGGAGTGGCTCTCAGCCTTACAGACTCAGAAACTAGATTTTATCGCTGTGGTGAGCATCTGTCTCTTGTGCAACTCACGTGACCAGCGAAGTCTGCCCGGCTAATTCATTCTCTTCTTACTTTTATTTTATTTTTTTTTCTTTTCTTTTCGGTAGAGACAGTGTCTCACTCTTGCTCAGGCTGGTCTCGAACTCCTGAGCTTAAGCAGTGCTCCCACCTCGGCCTCCCAGAATGCTAGGATTACAGGCGTGAGCCACTGCGTGAGGCTCCCACTAACTCTCTTACATTGTAGATTTGCAAAGCCAAAGTGCACCTAGAATGTCGAATTTGCTGCATTACATTAAACCGTAACTCTGACAGGAGCCTAGGTGCCCAGCATCTGTGTGGCTGGATCTTTCTTCCTTGCAAGTTGCCCTCATGGGACATGAAGTGACCATCAGAAGGTGGTGTCGTGAGCACAAGCTCGTGGTCGGATTGTTGCAGCATCTGTCTCTGCAGGTCCAGTAGCTGAGGCTGAGCCATCGCTGCATAGGGGTGGCTTATACTGAATGTAGAACACTTGAAATCTCAACTTCTCTTTCCGTATTTCCATGTTTCCTGTTCTAATTGGCTCTCTGTTCTAATTTCAGGCCTCCACTGCCTTTGATAATACAGTCAATGAAACCACCGACAAGGTCGCCTGGTTAGGAACCTTTGGCATTTCTCTGCCCTTTGTGTTATGTATTGATTTAAAGTTTTTATTCTCACGGGGCAAGCATTTTTCTTCTTTTAGAGATTTTTGGAAATGGTTCCATTAGTACTCATCATCCTGTTTTAGAAGAGGCAGTTCAGGTTTAGGGAGAAGTTAATTGCTCAAGGTCATACTGATAACCAGGAACACAGCTGAGCCTCACACCCAGGTCTTCTGATTCCAAATTTGGTGCATTTTAATAAAAACTGCAGGCTGTATCTTGCCAGGTGTTGGATAGAGGAACATTGTCAATTTCAGACATTAGTAATGCAGTTTGAAAATGCATTGTAGGCCGGGCGCGGTGGCTCACGCCTGTAATCCTAGCACTCTGGGAGGCCGAGGCAGGTGGATCGTTTGAGCTCAGGAGTTGGAAACCAGACTGAGCAAGAGCGAGACCCTGTCTCTACTAAAAATAGAAAGAAATTAGCTGGACAATTTAAAATATGTAGAAAAAATTAGCCGGGCATGGTGGCGCATGCGTGTAGTCCCAGCTACTCGGGAGGCTGAGGCAGGAGGATCGCCTTAGCCCAGGAGTTTGAGGTTGCCGTGAGCTAGGCTGACGCCACGGCACTGTAGCCCACTCAACAGAGTGAGACTCTGTCTCACAAAAATAAAAAAATAAATAAAAAATAATAAAAAATATTAAAAAAATGAAAATGCGTTGTATTCATTCAGTAAAAGTTGTCAACCGCAGGGATCTGAGAAGGTGCTCCAGTAACATAATTTCCCTGGGCACTGTGGCTTCATAATAAATATGTCAATAATTCCTCAGAAGATGTCATAGATTTCATGTTAAATAATAGGATAATTATTAATAATGATGACAGTGTTATAACTTGAGAGAAGCTACATGTCAAGAGTTTTTAATGTTTTCTTACCCCAAATATCTTTTTTGTGTGTGATTTCAGATGCATCCTTATTTTAAAAAAACAAAATTAGACTTCGCCTCTATCCTCATCAATAGGTAAATGAGTACTCTGGACTTGACCATACGCGTCAGTGTTCTAGATACATGTTAGCAGTCCGTTTTAAAGTGTGATAGAAAATTAATGAAACACATTGCATATTTAACCTTTACGCAGACAGGTTGTTGAAGTCACACGGGGATGGGATTCTGTTTGTCAGGAATACATCAGTGAATCCATTTAGACTTGCCTTCATCTGGTAATACATGATGAGCTTTTCCTTGTCAGTAATGCATGGCTCCGTCTCTGTCTTTTGAATTGCTACACGGTGTGTCTGCACTGTTATCTTCTTAACCCTGTGTTCATAATCACAAGTGCTATTGCAGTGAACATTCTTAAATTTGTATCTTTGAGCCTGTGTGTGAGCCTTTCTCGAGGATAGATACCTAGAAATAAGTAAGATTTGGGCATTTTCAGTTTTGCTAGATGACGACAAATTGCCCTCTATATTTTAAAAATAAATAGAGCTGCAAAGAAATTTTAAACTTTGTGTAGAAGTCTTACTGTTAGCAGTATTGTTATTGTTAGTTTGAAATAATTTCATAGAAACAATTATTTTACATAGACTATATAGATACAGTTGGGTAAAACAAAATAGAATGATGTTATTGCTGGTAAGAACCAAGATTTTAAATGTAAATGAAGAGATACACGCGTACAAGGTAAGAGTTAGGTAAAAACCCGGTCAGGTTAGATTTGAATTGGAAAGTCATTTGAAATTCATGATTTTTTTTTTCTTTTTAAACATATGTATTTATCAACCCCAGCCATCGAAAAGTCCAGGAAACAATTGCAGCCCTTGTACAACTGCACCTGACTCCAGGTATGGACAGGCCCTGGGCGAGATGTGCCTGGAACCTCTGTTATTTGCTGTATCAGAAGACAAAGGAGCCATCCAAGAGCTGAGATGGGTACCACGTCTAACAAACGCGGAGGCCAGAAGCAGGGGTTCCCACTGGCCAAAGGCGGGACACTTTGAGCATCAGAAGAATATGACTGCAATTGATTAAAATTCTCTGAACGTGTACAAACCCATTATGGTGGGCAGAATAATGGCCCCCTCAAATGTCCACATCTTAATTCCCAGAACGATGAATACATGTTACATGGCAAGAGGGTATTAAGGCTGCAGATGAAATTAAGGCAGCTCATGTGCTGAGTGGGTGATAAAGAGATTGTCTTGCATTATCTGGGGGGGCTCACTGTTGTTGCCAGGGAGGCAGGAGAGACAGTGTCGGGGTGATGCAGTGTGAGAATTAGCTGACACCGGCCACCGCTGGCTCTGAAGATGGAAGGATGGAGGAGGGGGCCGTGGACCAAGGAATGTGGTCCAGCCTCTAGACTCCAGAAATGGCAAGATAATGGACTCTCCCTCGGAACCACCATAAAGACATGCCGCCCAGCCGACACTTTGATCATAGCCTAGTGAGATCCATTTCAGACTGCTGACCCACAGATCTGTAAGATAATAAATTTCCACTGTTTTAAGCCACCACATTTGTGTCCATTTATTACAGCAGCAGTAACAAGCTAAGATATTCATGCTATGTGAAAAGAGAGATTCCCCAAGCAAAACAGAGCAAAACACCTTATTGATCGCCACCGGCAGTCAAAGTTACTCCTCTGACTCTGAAAAGCAATAATTAAAGAGGGAAAGAATTCAGCATTTATCTTGCTTTCCTGTACCAACTACGTTTTAGGGTAATCAGAAGCCCTAGTCAACAGGAGAGATTCTTTACTCGAAAATTGCAGCAAATGAATGTGGAAGGAAGGGTGGGGTTTTAAAAACATCAGCATTTTGCGATTCTGAATGAAAGTATTGATTTAGGCAAAGATCATCAACATATGAAATGACTAAATGAAAGGTTGGTGGGGAATTTCGAATGGAGAAATCACACTGTCACCAACTGAATTTCCTGCATGATTTTCGCATCGCTAGGATGAGGTAACTATGTGCCTTCCTGTGTGAGGCCATACGAAGTGCCAAGACCGTCGGAAGGTGTCCCTGCCGCCGGATGGCGGGCTCGAATGTACTCAGGTCCGCTGAGCTCGCTTTCGGTTTGCAGGGAACACGGAGGTAGAGGAACAAGCTAAATGACCCCGCGAGGAGGCAACCTGACAAATCCAGGGTGGGGACGTCCTACAGGACTGTTGCCTTGGTTTCCTCGGTAAGTCACTGAAGATAAAAGGTGGGGGTCGGGAGGGTGGGGGGCTCTAGATTACAACAGACTTAAGAGCTTTAGCAATCAAATAAGTGTGTGGATCTTGATTAGGTCCTGGCCCAAACCCACCAGCTGTACAAGGTCATGGAGGTGTGACTCGAGCCTGGGTACTGGATCTTCAGGAATTACTGCTGTTTCCAGGGTGGCATTAGAAAGTGATCATAGATTGTGTTCGTCTAAGGAAAGTGTCCATCATTTTTAGAGGTGTAAACTGAAGTAGTAAGGGTGAGATGACATGTGACCTGAGGTCGGCTTTAAAATGCTTTACCAAATGAAGGCAGGGCGTGGGCAGACGTAGCAGATGCCACCCTGACAGCTGCTACTGAGGGGCGAGTGGGGGATTAGGGGGCTTACTGTGTACTCTTTTTCATAGTTGAAAATTTGTACAGTAATTTTTAAAAGCAGTAGAGTAGGTGGCTAGGTGTGAAGACCACAGCTATGTTCCTGCAGGGCTAATGGAAACCTGACTTGCCCGGATGTCGTGTGTGAGAGCTCTGGTGACTTAGGGTGTCCATTCCCAGATATGAATCGTACCGCGTCTCAGACAGCTCGGCCTGCAGGGAGGATGATGTGTTTTTTGGAAACTGCGTTAGATGACTCAAAAAGAGGCTCCGTGAAAGTGGTTGCAGAGATGTGGGTAGAGTTTTAATAAGCTCATTTGCAACTAAAGAGTCCCGACTAATCTAAGTAGAGTGGACTGATTACGGCCTCTTGACCTGAAGACTTGCCACAGAAAGATGAGGAAAAAAATGCAAGAAGGCGATTCAAGGGCAAAAGCATAGTAAGAAATCATATTTTAGAAAACCATACCCATTTTCTTCCTGAGTACAAAAGACTTCACTGAACTTCATTCAGGTCATGAATATCTATTAAATCATAACTCTGATGTTTAAACTTAGCAGGAAAAAAACTAATAAGCCATGGTATTTAAGATGATCTACCCTCTCAGCTTACTCGCCGTACAAGCCTAATGAAACTTTTGCAATGCAATTCTCTCTTATTAAAATTACTTTAACAGCTTTCTATTTTTAAATCACATGAATATTAATTTGTCAAAACATTTCAAAATAATTATTTTAAAATAAGTGTTTCCTAATGTGTTGCTCTAAGACAGGCCTCACTAAGTAATTACCAACGAGATTAGTTTGGAGAAAACCAAAATTTCATTAAGAGAAGCAAAAGAGAATCTGAATAAATGGAGAGCCATAACACATTCCTAGATAGGAAGACTCAATATTGTGAAGATGTCAGTTCTCTTCAGATTAATGTATAAACTCAAGATCAGGATCCAAACGAGAATCCATCCAAATGAGAATTTTAAAGAACCTCACAAGCAGGAAGGAGGATCGCTTGAGCCCAGGAGTTCGGGGCTGCAGTGAGCTGTAATCACACCTCTGCACTCCAGCCTGGACAACAGAGCAAGACCCTGTCTCTAAGAAAGCAAAACAGACAAAAATAAGCTTATCCTCATTCATCTAGAAGAGAAAATGGGCAAAAATACCCAATAGACTTTTGAAAAAGTAAAACAGGATCTGCTGTACCAAATTTAAAAAACGTTGCTTTAGTGTTTAAAATAGTGTAAATATTCATACATACACATGTATATTAATACATAGGAATTTGGTTTACTTATGAATAAAGGTGGCATTTTGAGTTGAGGAGGAAAAGTGGTATGTGATCACTGGCTATCAAAGTTACAATCTATACACATTGTGCACAAAAGTAAATCCCAGGTGTTTACTGAGATAAAAATATTAAAAACACAAGAAGGTAAGGGAATACATTTTTATCACTCTGGAGTACAGAGGGCTTTCCTAAGTGACCCCCAAACCTGGAAGCCGTGCAGGAGGGGATTAACGGGTGTGATGACACAACTGAAAAGTCCTCAAGCGACAAAGGTGTCATATACCAGATCAAAAGACAAGTAGTATTAATAGAAAAATTATACCGAATGATCTCCCGTGGATCACATTTTAGTCTGTAAATCTGTTTGCTTAGACAGCGCTGGTTTACTGAAATCCCAGACTGGCTCACGTTGTCCTAGGGAGGAGAGGGGTTGGGAGGCCGGGACTGTGTTTGGGTGTCCAGAAACCGTGGCAATTTGCATCAAATGAGTTGGCATTTTCGCTAGTCGCAATTTCATCTGCCAGTCATTGGGAAGGAAGCGTTTGCTTTAAAACCAGGAAAAACTGGACGTTAATTTCATGGGTGGTAATTTGGGAATTCTTCTCACATAGTTACAAAAATAAGTGAGTCCAAAAGTGGAGGCTATTTGTGGCGTGGCATTTTTTTTTTTTTTTTTAGTTGCTGTTGTGCTGTGTCCATTTTGTTTGATTATTTGGTGCACGCTAGCAGGACTTCCAAGGTCCTTCCCCAGAGATCCCGTTGCTTCTCCTCCCTCCATGCCGGCCAGTCGTCCCTCAGACTCCGCAGTTCGGCCGTGTTGGGCCCTGGCCCCTGCTATTGCCCCTGTGGAAGCAGACCCGTCACGTGTCATGTTGCACTGGGACCGCCTGTGTCCTCCACCGGCTCCTGCAAGGCAGGGAATGGGTGGGATTCACTTTATTCCTGGAGTAAAGCACAGAGCCTTGCTCATGGTGAGAATGTATTAATAGTACATATCTTTTGACTGAATGAATGGGCAAATGAACAGATGAATGAGTAATCTTTTCCTTTCCTTCCCAAAGAATATATGTATTTAATATCCTATATTACATATAGCTAATATCCAAAATATTTCACTTTCTTCTTTTCTTTTTTTGGGACAGAGTCTCACTCTATTTCTTGGGCTAAAGTGCAGTGGCATCATCATAGCTCACTGCAACCTCCAATTCCTGGGCTCAAGCGATCCTCCTGCCTCAGCCTCCTGAGTAGCTGGGACCACAGGCATGCACCAGCCTGCCCTGCTCATTTTTTAAAAAAAAATTTTTTGTGAAGATGGGGTCTTGCTATGGTGCTCAGGCTGCCAGAGTATTTAACTCTTTAGAGAGAGCTGTGACAAAGATTTGATTCTTCAAGTGGTATGAGATCAGAAATTCTTGAATTCATTTGAATGTGCAAAAAATATTGTGTAGATTATAGGATTATTTTTAACTCCAAATTTGGACAGATTTGGCATTATGGCTTTTTAAAACTGTGGAAAATAGTTTTCACTAAACAATGTTAGGGTAGCTTATGCGAGAAAAATGCTAGCTGAGAAAAACTAATGATTTATCATTGAGTAATGAAACTGGAATCAACTGGGGGCAGAGGTAGGAAGGTGGTAAAAGCCTAAAGTCTTTGGGAGAGCTGTTTCTGAAGATTTTCGTTCGTCTGGAAGAACGGCTTTGACGTCTTTGCAGCTATATGGTAGTTCCGCCTCATCTGCGGCTTCACTTTCCGGGGTTTGTTACCTGCGGTCAGCTGAGGTCTGAAAATATTGAATGGGAAGTTTCAGAAATAAACAGTTCGTAAGTTTTGATTGAGTTTTAAATGCCGTTCTGAATATCGTGGTGATATCTTACGCCATCCCGCCTGGGGCGCGAATCCGCGCTGTAGGTGCTACCAGCTCGCCAGTCACTTAGCAGCTGGCTCAGTCATCGGAGCGACTGTAACCCTGGTTTCAGTTCATGGTGGCCCCGAACGGCAAGGGCAGTGATGCTGGCAGTTCGGATATGCCAAAGGGAAGCCGTACAGTGCTTCCTGTAAGTGAGAAGGTGAAAGTTCTCAAGCTAAGGAAAGACCAAAAAAAAAAATTGTATGCTGATGTTGCTAAAATCTGTGGTAAGAATGAATCTTCTTTCTGTGGAATTGTGAACAGTATTTGTTACAGTTGTTCTAGTTCTTATTAATTCCTGTCGTTAATCTCTTACTGTGCCTAAATTATAAATTAAACTTTATCATGGGTGTGTACAGGAGAAACTGTGTATATAGGGTTTGACACTCTCTGCAGTTTCTGACTCCACTGGGGGTCTGGGAACACGAGGGGCCCACTACAGAAGGCCAGATTTGCAATCTGGTTTTTCTGGTCTTGAATTTCCTTTTTAGATCAAGAAAGTTTGAGAAACGTAGACAAAAGGAAACCGCATGCCCTTTCATTTGAATTGAAAAGCCATCTCTATTCGTTAGAGCGTGGCCTAAGCTGGTGTAACAAAGACCCCAAAACACAATGGCCCAAAGCCCCAGGCCACACCGCAGACAAGGTACATCAGAATCTCGGTGGAGGGGGCTAAGCACCAATATTTTAAAGTGTCTTCCCAGGTGGTCCTGGAGTGTAGCTGAGCTTGGGAACCACTGGTCCAGAGACATTCTGAACTGACGAGGGAGGGAGTTAGCCGCGCAAGGCAAGGCCACCCCTGCGCTTGCAACCCTGGCTCCGCCACCTGCACTGCGGGGCTTCTGCCATGCAGCCCAGGCAGCTGTTTTGGTGACTGCCATTTCTCAGTCAGAAGGAGGAGGAAGCGATGGGGAAGTACTATAGCCTGCATCGCTTCTCTGCAGATGCCACTGGTGGGGGCTGGGTCATGTGACTCTCCAGCTGCAAGAGAGGCTGAGAAACGTGATGTTAACTTGGGTGGCCACTGCCCTGCTAATTCTTGAAGCGGAACGGTTTCCGTTACTGACAGGTAGAAGGGTATGATGGCTATCATACCGTGCATTAATTAAAACTGACTTTATTATCAGTTGTCAATTACCAACTCTGAAACTCGCAACAGAGTTCAGTTGATCTCATATATGTAATTATGTACATGTGAGAGAGTTATATACACACATGTTCACACCGTAGGCTAGATGTAAAGGCTTGGCGGAGGCTTGTAGTTTTTAGTTTGTATTAATTTTAAAGTCCCTAACTGCTCTTTCTTTCATGGTCATTTATAAGAGTATTGAGTGAAAACACTGCTCTTGGTTGTCTTTTTCATTTCTTTAGGCTCCCTTGATGCAAGCTGTTCAGAGGTGCAGAAAAGCAATTTTAGACAAGGCGTGTTCCGGTGGTGTCAGTTGACATCCTGGGTCACCACACCAAGGTTGTTACCATTCTGAAAAAAAGTGAAGGTTAAATAGATATATTGTTTTGGTAGAGGATCACATTTTCAAGAGTCCCTCTTGTCGTTAGCTCACTAGATACACCTTTAATTGTAGAACCAATTCTTTTTTTTTTTTTGAGACAGAGTCTCACTCTCTTGCCTGGGCTAGAGTGCCGTGGCGTCAGCCTAGCTCACAGCAACCTCAAACTCCTGGGCTCAAGCGATCCTACTGCCTCAGCCTCCAGAGTAGCTGGGACTACAAGCACGTGCCACTGTGTCCGACTGAATGTTTCTATTTTTAGTTGTTTTTGACTAATTTCTTTCCCTATTTATAGTAGAGATGGGTCTCGCTCTTGCTCAGGCTGGTCTCGAACTCCTGAGCTCAAGCAATCCTCCCACCTCGGCCTCCCAGAGTGCTGGGATTACAGGCGTGAGCTACCACCGCACCCAGCCTAGAACCAATTCTTAGGTATAAATTTAGTATTAGTCAATGAGTCTAATTCATCTTTCTACATTCTTGTGACCAGAATACTTCCAGACCCATGGGTCCTTAGCAAATATTAACCGGCTTGAGTATGCTTATATCAGTTTGTGGAATTTACTTAGAAAAGTGATACTTATTCATTCACTCCTTTGTGGACATTTCACAGGGACATGTTGAGTCCTTTGGGGTGCCGCGGAGTCGAGGGGCGGGGACTGAGTACCAAGATGATTGCCAGTGTCCCTCGGGCGTTCGTTCACAAGTGTAGAGGGCGACACAGAGATGTCAATCGTTACAGTCCCTTATAGGGGATGATACCGCAGGGACAGTGACAATGGGAACAGAAGCCGGAGGGAGGGCTCACCTCTGAAGAGTCGAGGATGGGTCCGCAGTATTGGTGACCCCTGAACTGGATCGCGGAAGATGAGTAGGAGATTTCCATGTGGAAAAAAAAAAAAAAGAAGGCATTAGAGGAAATGTCGTTTACAGAATGATCGAGCGATGGAAGGGCCTGTTTCTTTTATGGGAAGTAAAATATCAAGCGCGGCTGCAACTCGAGAAAGACGCCCGCAAGCCGCGCCCGCTGCAGCCCCTGTGGAAGCGCCCCCTGCAGCGTGCTAAGGAGCTTAGACACTGGGCAAAGTGCGAGGCCCCCGGAATCTTTCAAATGAGATAATTACACGGTCAGATTTATATTTTAGGAAGATGACTCTCGGAGACAAGGAGCAGGCTGCAGCCCCTCCCACACGAGTGTCTCTGCTCTAGTCTCTCTGCTGATGTTTGCTCCACACAGGCGACAGCGCAGCCCTGCCACGCAGCTGCTTCTGTGTCACTGCTGATTTTGAAGGGCTTTGATAAAAAGGTGAACGGATTCTGAAATGATCATTGTAACCAATTTAAAGAGATGGCTTAGATTCTGAAGTTTTAGTATCTTTGATTAGGCAAACTGATAATCCCCTAAATTTGTTCATCGTTCAAGTGGTGTCTGTTCTGGGATGACTTTTGTATATGACTGTTCTCTTGGGCCAGTGACATTCGAGTGTATTTAATGTCACTTTAATATTCAGTTATATATTGCAAAGGAAAAGGCAGTAAAAACAGAATGTGGACTGTCAAAATATTGTAGGGAAAACACAAAGGAACTTAAATTCACATTTTGCTTAATTGGGTCGTGATCTTCTGAATGTAGTTTGTCCTGTGCTGAACTGCTTAATAATATGCAAATTATATATGAGAGTTTTCTGCCAAAGATCTGGGAAACTGAGGAAACTTGGGAAGAGTTGACATGAAACCATAAAAGATACTTTTACAGACTGCTTCGGAATCTGTCTGGTGAGGTTTGGCGGTTTTAAATCTAGCGGTGAACTTTTTATTGTGCCTTTGGATAATGTAGCTCTGTTCTGGGTGCTTGACGAGTAGTTTGTAGAAAATCTTTAGTAACTACATATGAAAAAAGGTAGTTTCTTTTGGGGGGAGTTCAATCTGACTCTGACGACTGCTTGGTCGTCTTATCTCAAAAAAAAAAAAATCTGCCTTTTGGGTTTCTCGATGGCCAATAATGGTAAGAGCTCTCATTTGCATGCTGGTTACAGTTTAAACAGCACTCTCTCACCGTCTTGCTTGATCTTCACAACTACCTTATTATGTGCTACTGGTCTTTTTAGGCAATATATTATGTCTTATTTAAAATATTTGTTTAAACTCATTTTATTTTGGACATTAGAATAAAACAGGATTAAACCTCGTATAGAAGAATGTGGAGGCTTTTAGTAATGGAAGGTATCTAGCTTGTCATACATACTGAACTTTCTCTACTGCAGGTGTTGAAATATAACCTAGTCTACCTATTCCTGGGCTAGGAGCGAGCAGATATCTGGTGGCTGGTCTTTCAGCCACTTTACTAGTAGGAAAAAGGTTTAAAATTATGGTACAGTATTTATTATACCTACCGGGCATCTATATAGCAGGACCCCAATAGACCATGACAGGTAGGGTTGGCGTATCTCCAACTAGTTGGTATTCAGTTAAAAAAAAATCTGTTAGGCCTCCCATCAATAAATATGGTATATATAGGCCTTATTTACATGAAGAGGGATGGAAAAGTAGTGATCCTGGAGTCTGGAGGCCGGAACTTGATTCTTCAGAGCTTTCTGTAATGAAAATTTCAAACGTGTACAGGAGAGAATAACAGTATGAAACCGATGTGTTAATAACTGTCAACTTCATCAGCTGCATCAGTTGTTAAGACATAGCCAGTCCTGTTTCACCTGTACCTATATTATTTTGAAATATATCTAGGCATGATATATCATTTCATCTATAGATATTTCTGTATGTATTCGTAAAAGATAAGGACTCTTTTAAAACACAAAAGTGTAAGCACAATATGTTGCCACTGCTTAAAAAAAAAGGCTTCCTTAATATCATCAAATATTTAATCCATATTTACGTTTCTCCAATTTTCTAAAATAATTTTTTTTTACTTAAATTGAATTTCATATAAGGTCCATGTATTATGTCTTATTGTTAATTCTTTTAAGTTTTTTTTGACCTACATGTTCCTCTGTCATCATTATTTCCTCTTGCGATTTTTTTGTTAAAGAAATTGGGTCATTCGTTGTGTAGTTTCCCATACCCAAGATTTCGCTGACTGCATCCCCATGGAGTAATTTTTTTTTTTTTTTGAGACAGAGTCTCACTGTGTTGCCCGGGCTAGAGTGCTGTGGCGTCATCCTAGCTCACAGCAACCTCAAACTCCTGGGCTCAAGCGATCCTCCTGCCTCAGCCTCCTGAGTAGCTGGGACTACAGGCATGCGCCACCATGCCCAGCTAGTTTTTTCTTTTTTTTCTACGTATTTTTAGTTGTCCAATTAATTTCTTTCTATTTTTAGTAGAAACGGGATCTCGCTCTTGCTCAGGCTGGTTTCGAACTCCTGAGCTCAAACAATCCGCCCACCTCGGCCTCCCAGAGAGCTAGGATTACAGGCGTGAGCCACCGCGCCGGGCGAGACGTTCTTAACGATTCTGCTGTGCTACTATCTCTTTGTCACTCAGTCCAGTATTACTATATTGTAAAGACTTCAGTGAAGATAGGCTTTTATTATCATCATTATTGATGGTGTTGGTGGTGGTGATAAGCTTGGTTTTACTTTTTTCAATATTCATCCTGGTCCTGTGCTAGGATACCAGGCAGAGTTTCCTCGCTTG
>CAUYSK010032311.1:0-15931 GCA_963575035.1 Avahi laniger
CGGTCGTTTCAAAGCTCAACCCTCCGATGAACAGCTTCCGCAGCTGTTCGGGTTCTTTAGGAGACTCTGACTTAGACATGACGGCAGTGGGAAGAGAGACTTTAACGATGCTTCCTCGGCAGCGTCCACGGGCAGAAAGGCTGGATTGCTCTTTAATGAAATTATCTAAGTCTTATGATCTAAAATAACCAGTAAATTAAACTGGCAATAATATAAATAAACATCAAAGTGATTAGATATCTTATCAACTGATGATGACTTTGAGGCTTTATTATCCTTTCTTTAGGGAGGTAGAATAAAAATTTGCCTATCGGTTTTCAAGAGTTATACCTATGATATGATGAATCACAGCAAATGTGCCCGAATTCCGCAATTTGGAGCCCTACCTATTGTTGTTTGTTGAGTAATAACTTAGGAAGTGGGGTTAGTAGGAGAGAAGGTGATTTTGCCCAGTGGATTTGATAAGATGTAAGATTTGTACACACAATTAGTTACCATACCTACTACCAAGCTTACCACAAACCAAAGCATGAGTCACAGGACTGCATTTTTCTACTTCTGTATGAACACATTAGGATGATTTTTGGTGACCCAATTTCCCTTCAAGTTTGTTCTTGATGTTAATATAAATCTCCTTTTATCTGTATAGTACCATTATGGACAGAGGGAAATGCAATGACCTCTATAATTAGTCCAAAAGCCATCACCCCTGAGGAATGACTCTAGAACCCCCACTCACATAAAGATAGCTCTAGATGTTAACTCCTGCTGCAAATTTCTACGGCAAAGTTGGAAATAAGATAACAAGTGAACTAATTTCTATTACCTTTAATAGTGGTCCATCCAAGTTGAATATAAAATGAGGCAAAATGACAGAAATTGATGTCACACAATATTCATTTGTGTCTGTGGATATATTTATACTTGTAAAGTAAAAACAACAAATATTTTCAAGTAACCACTAACAGATACAATGCCAGACAGGATGGTGGGCGGGCTTTATCCTTTGGGTTGCAAAACATTCACTTACGTTAAATGCTTCCTGCAGTAGACACTGATGTTCCTCTTCAATCTCTTTGGGTCTGTTTTCTCATTCTGGGCAGCTCTCCCTCAGCTTCGGTATCCTTTCACTTCCAGTATTTGACATCTGAGAGACTCCTTGGACTCTGAAATCGCATTGCTTCAAATCATTTTGTTGCCTGGGTGTTTAATTCCCTATGTACTTCTACAGTTGAGAGCCTTGGTCAGTGACTGGTTTGTGGAAAAGTATGAAAGCCCAGACTCCTTGTTCCTGTCAGGACAACAGGAATAGAGCTGCCCTTTGCAATCAGGTGCTCTCAAGGGACTTTGCCTGAAATCTGAAATTGTGCTCTGAGGTGTCCTCTTCACAGTCCCTGCTCACTTTCCTCCAGTTCTTAATTGGTTTCTTCCTGCGCCACTTCCTTAATCAATCACTTGCACATCCATTCTCATCTCATAATCTGCTTCTAGGGAATGCAACCTAAAATACCACTTCCATCCAAAATTTAAGAGCTTAAAAATGTACAAAACCCCCACTAATTTCCTAGAAACAGAAAAAATTAAAAATTCTTTGAAGACTCATTCTAAAAGCAAGAAATTTCAATTTCCTTGAATAGATAATTGCGGGAGAAGGAATGACTCAGTGGATCGTGATGTCCATCAAGAGAGGATTAATCTCAATATGATCTCATTCTTCCTGCACAGAAATATATAGGAGCATGGAACAATGGAAAAACATGCCAGGTTTTGTCAAGGGCAGAAGCAGGAGCAAGAGGAAGGTGAATGTGTACAGAAAGAGCTTTTTAATAAGCTCTTTTAAAAATCCAACAAGAGAAAAATATGAGAAAGGAGGAGAGTATAATGAAATCATTTTCATTCCCTTCAGACTTCCCATTATCTTTTTCTCACTCCATTTTAGGAGAGTCATCTTTTTATAGTGTTTATGAGGTATAAATCTGGAGAAGTAAAAAAAAGAAATAAATTGGCACTTTATAAAAACTTTAAAATACCAAAGAGCAGCCAAAAGAAGTATATCCAATAATATATTTTAATTAATCTACTAAGTGAGACTTACGCTCTATCCTCTGGAGATAGAGGAAAAAACCAGTAAAGTCCAATGCACAAAGGGAAAATAGCCACTTAAACACAGGAGACAAACATGGACAATCACTATTCAGAAACACAGAATACCAGCGGGATGCATAGGGCATTCTGCCCTGCTTGAATGAAAACATTATTAAAGCAAGAAATAGGTCTGCTGTGCTCACCATTGGAACATTGTGAGCTATCAGTACATATTTGTTGCACTGATTATCTTACTAATTAATCATATTACAAACATTATTATAGTTTATTTATTTACCAAGGATATGTGCCTTATGACTTAGCACACAGCAAGTACTCAAAAATACATGTTGAATAAATAAACCCTAAATATCAGAACTGGGACACATGGCCTGCAAAGTATGATTTCAATCATAGAAATAATGGAAACAAGTGTTTGAAATCGTGTCTCTTGGAAAATTTGAGCTGTATAAATCTGATGAAAACCTGTTTCTCCCAAAACCAACAGAAAAGTACCCCATGTTCAGTCTTAGGCCTGAAGAAGGCCTAATAATGACTTTTTATCTTCCCGTTTAGCCTAAATAGTTAATATAGCAGGAGAGGTTATCAAAACCTAGGTTAAATAAATACTGGGAAATTTTAAAAAATATTTAAAAGATGACAAAGTTAATATAATTTCATGGACGTCTTTGAGACCAAGTAGAATGGGGCTTACCAGGATATGACAAAAGACTAGAACAATGCAAGAGAGAGCATTTTTATATACAATATCTAATCTTGCTTATACACAATATATAATAGATGGAGAAAAAGATGCATATTAGACATTAAGTAGCATTAAGTAACAGCATTAAGAGTGAAGGTACATTCTTAAAATTTTTAAAGTAATCCTATGCCCTAAATTGACCTGTAACATTTGAAGTGCATTTCTTTGGTTTTCTGAGTCCCCGTATTCTGCTACGTACTCCTTAATTTCCCCTGGCAGGTTCTACATCTAAGTTATTTTTCACAACTTTGATGTGTTTTACTGGATATATATACTCCCCAATAAGAGTATACATGTTGCCTCAATTAGAAGAGAGTTTGACAGCCAATTTACTAACTCACTGACAAAATAGTAACATTTTCTTCATTTGCATAATGTGGTATGAGTCTAATGAATGGAGTTAATCTCAGTGGATACCTACTCAAGCCCAGTAGGAAATATTATAAACATATAAATTATCTATCATCTATCATCCCTATTTTTAAAATAAGGAAACTCAATTGTGCTAATATTAAGTAATTTACTCACATGGACTGTTTCATACCAAGCCTGGGAGAGAGGTCGTTTCACCATTGTATGGATGAAAAAGCTAGCTCTCAAAGAAGATATGATGTTTTTATATTTTCCAAGGGTTTAAGATTTCTGCTGCAGCTCAAATATCCTGGCCGTGTCTGATGGCATTTAAGAAAAAGGCTATTGTGTGAGAGCTTTATTAAAAAATCTGTATTATTAAATTTTTCTTCTCCTTAAATAGGCAACATTGTCCCTTCTTGTTTAATGGGAATTGTTACTAGAACTAATTAATTCCTTCTTGAAGAGTTCAGTTAATATGCTTAACTTTTTTTTAGAGAATTACAATTCTCAATTCTGGCTTTCTGCCAGAAAGAAGTAAACAAAAAGGAAACAGAATAGGGAGGAGGGCAAGAAACAAATGACACGTCCAGGACCCATCTGAAGGTGAGAGACACCATTAAACCAAACTGCCTGGGGTACCAGGTTGAGATTTTTCTTCACAGAAACTGAAGCTATTGATCCTTTCCAGCCTTAAGAGGTAATGTTTGCAAGAATTAAGGAAATGAATTACAGAGAGTGAAACACATTTCAGCATTTAGGTATTTTCTTTTTCCTCTCACTGGACAAAAATATCCTTGCTCCTAAGAAATACTTTATCAGACATATAAGTTGGATGAACAGCAGGTCATAGACTAAAAACAACTATTGTAGGTCAATCAGCAGAATACTATTGAAATCTTGAATGTATCTTCCAAATATAATTAATAGTAAACATATGTATGCCACTCTTGGCAAAACGTGAGGATCAATCACACCAAAAATTAAGAAAAAATTTATTTAAGGAAAAAATATTCCAGCTTGTGAGGACAGACTTTTACAGTTCAACTTTAAATTTCGCCCACTAATTATCAGATGTGTTATTTCATGTTGGTGGGTGGGAAAGAAAGTAAACACTTCTTTAAAAGATAAAGAATCAAAATGAGAACCTTCTGTCTCCCCTAAAAAAACACCTATGATAGTAACTATAAAACATTCAAGTAGTATAAAAAGGTGATCCTTTAATAAGTATGTATGCTGAGTCCTGACATGGCTGCCTGTAACTAGGACCTTTTAGATTTCACAGTAGAGGAAAATTTAGGTTCAATATGATTAAAGAAGATTTATATATGATGTGGTGATCATGTCAGGAACATCAGAGACAATTCTGAAACTAGCAAATAAAAGAATTTCTAACCATGACATTGCACAGCCATGGCAGATAAGAACACTCCTACCACTGAATTTGATTATGCCAGGAGATCAAGATTTGTCTCAGTCCAAGTACTTGATCCACAGGATTCTAACGCCTACCTCTCACATTGCTTAGATAATCAATAAGATTTGAGAGATCATAGCACTTTGGGAGGCCGAGGCAGGAGGATTGCTTAAAGCCAGGAGTTTGAGACTAGCGTGAAGAACACAGTGAAGCCCATCTCTACAAAAAAATAGAAAAATTAGCTAGATAGGGTGGCATGCACCTGTAGCACCAACCACTTGGTAGGTTGAGACAGGAGGATCACTTGAGCCCAGGAGATTGAAGTTGCAGTGGGCTATCATGACCCCACTGCACTCTAGGCTGGGCAAGACAACACGACTCTGTCTCAAAAAAAAAAAAAAATTGAGAGGAAACAGGTAAAATAGCCACCGAAACCACAAAGCCATTAGAAAACAATTCCTTCTTTGGATATTTAGCTTGTTTCTGTCTTGCTACTTCCCATAGACATAATTGAGTCTGGTAAAATGGAAAATAAACCAAAGCCAGTTCAATGTGGCAGACACCAACCAATGACCACAGGACAATTCAGTCTTGACAAAACAGAAGAAAATATTTATCATTTCTTTATGTTTAATGTGATTCTTAGATCACTTAACAGCTACCAGTACATTAGTTTCTGTCAAAGAACATGAAATTCCAGCATATGTTTTTACCTAATGAGCCAGTGCTTTTTCATATAATTTTTATGTTATTTGTTTTTTTTGAACATCATTTAGGACAAAATTAAAGTTGGTAATTTCAGCGTGTTCATTAAAAAGATGTTATTTTTATAGGACTTATTTTCAGGAAATAAAATTATGTTTTAGTATTCTCTTTTGCCACTTACTTTGTATTTGCTACACAGGGGATATGGAAGATATTTGTTGTATTATAATACTAACCTTACCCCCAAAATACCAGTTTTTGCCTTCTAAATGATAAATTGCCCTATTTTTAAGTCAATTACTTTTTGCATTCCTTCACCACTTATTCCTTTTCTTCCTGTTACTCATACCTTTCTTCCCATGAAATAATCACAGACTTCATTACATGGGTTCAGAGCCAAACTGTGTTTTTAAGTGATTTTATACATGTAAGCTTTGTTAATCATCATAAGAGATTAGTCTTTAGGTAGCCAGGCAAACCTTTTCTTCTTTAACATCTCCTTGGTGTCTTTTGGGCTCCTGCTTTTTTCAGATGTACAGAGCCTAACATCAGTTTTTGCAACACCTCATTGTGTATTTCAGCTTAGTCTGAGTTTGAATGACAGCTGAGAGTGGCTGGAAGCATGACAAAGCACTGCCATATGGAAAGATTTCTGTTTATGTGAATACCTTCTTTGAGTTGAGCTCATTATGGTGCAGCCTGAAGGACAAGAACTTAGCAAGACAGCAACACGACTGCCGCAGAAATTCTTTCATCCTTAACACGCCAATTTCTGCCCTACTCTCCCCACCCACTCAGACATCTGGGAGAAGTCCATTCCTTACTAACTGAGTGATTTGGGGCAAGTTCCTTCACTACTCTAAGCCTTCTCATCTTAATGGATGAGAAATCTGTAAAATGAGCATAGTAATAGGGTCAACCTCATCAAGTTTATTTTTAAAAAACTGTTTTGAAATGAATTGAAAATTACAGAAAAATACAAAGAACTCCCATATCCCCTTTTTCCAGGGTTTTAATTGTTAACGTTTTATTTCGTTTGCCCACACTCTCTCTCTCCCTCCCTCCATCTCTGTCCCTCTGTTTTTCTGTCACCCATTATCATTAGTCTTTTCTGAACTCTTTGACATTCACTTCTGATGTAACGTTAATGTCTCATCACCTCAGAATATGTCAATATATATTTCCCCAAAACAATGATACTCTCCTACATAACCAGTATAAATCCCTCCAAACCAAGAAATCAACACTGAGGCAACACTAACATCCAGCACAGACTCCAATTCAAATTAAAGGCTAGGAACACATCTGTAATGGCCTGATTTCCTATACATCCCACTGTTTTCTACTCATATTCCCTGCAGCTGGGGTTCATGGATCAACCACTTGCAGGCTGAACCCTCCTTCAGGCAGTGGGGGCCAATTCCATGCCTAAAGAGATAGATAATGAGCAGTCTGAATTCAGTAACTTGAGACTGTCGTGAGTCTGGCTTTCAGCCCAGTTCCATTTAACGTTCTCACATTTATGACCAAGTCCCTTTACTTTATTTTCCCATGCTTGATGCCCTGTCTCTTGGATTGGAGTCAGTGACAACTTTAAATATTTTTGTTTTGTGGTGAAAGCCTTTCAAATAAAATTACATTGAACCACTACATCTATGTGCATAGAAACACTTGGGTTGGAAATCTGATTCTTCTATTTCCTCACCATCAGGGATTATTTAACCTATTTGGGTCCCAGTTTCCTCATCTGTAAAATGAAGAACCAGCTGAGAAAGAGCATTGAGGTCACATGGTGGAAATATATGAAAAATAAATTTTTGTTAATGCCCTGATAATTGATCCATTAAGGAAACTAATTCTCAGTAACCAGTGGCACAAAATCTGATGTATAAACAGAATGTAAATTCATTGCATATGGTGCAATAGCCAAGGAGATTCCATCCTGCTTGATCAGCACATTGTATTTCTCATAGGAAACCTACTTGGAAAGCCGAGTTATAATAGCTGGTTGCTTAGTAGGCATGGAGCTAGCCTTATCACACTGGCCATTCTGATCTCCTTACCACAATGCCTAATAGTACTTATATTCTCTGTAAGACTAGAATTTCCAAGTTTTCCAGATGCTTGTTGGGGTTGCTCAAGGAAGCTCCTTCTCCTGGTTTGACAAGTTTTTTTTTTTTTTTTATCTTTGGGCTCTCATTTTCAAGAATTTATGAAGTCTTTTTTCCTTGATTAGTTATTATACTGATTTATTTAATATGAATTTTACAGTGGTGACACCTCCCCGGTAACCTTGATGGGGTTTGGGAGTTACTAAATCCCTTTTCAATATTGTAGGGCAAGCTTGTTGGTAATAGAGAAGTCAAGATACTTTCAGAGACCACCAGGTAAACCTTTATTTGCTGTCACAGTCAAAGTCATGCAGCATTATGCAAGATAATCATTTTCTTAGAGCTAAACAAAACTATGCGTACCTGACTGTGGTAGACAGAGCCTAGGGTGGTCCTCATTGTTCTTGCCTCCTGGTATTCATGCCTTTGTGTCATCCCATCCCCTTGAGTGTGAGCAGGACTTGTGATTTGTTTCAATACAGCAAAGGTGATGAGATGTATACAATTATGTGTACATAATTACGTTATATAATTTTGTCTCCCATTTTCTGAGAGAGTTTCTCCTGTGCTGGCTTTAAAGAAGCCAGCTGACATGGTATTAGCTGACCAAAGGACTGGGCCATGTGGTAAGCAATCGAGGGTGACACCTGGCCAAAAGCCAGCAAGAAACTGAGGCCCCCAATCCAACAGCCTGAAAGGAAATTAATGTTGCCAACAACCGTAAGAGCTCGGCTTCCTTCCCTAGCTGAGCCACATGTAAGACTTCAGCCCTAGATGACACCATGATTACAGCCTGTGAGACCTTATAGTAGAGAGGAGATAGTTAAGTCATTCACAGACTCCTCATCCTCAGAAACAGTAAGAAAATCAATGTGTGCTGTTTTAAGCCACCGAGTTTGTGGTAATCTGTTCCACAGCCATAGAAAATGAACAGATCATTAGTCTTCTCCTTTTTTAATGTAGTATGAGTTTCCCCAAGTCATGACAGCCCCATTAGATCTTAAATAAATGTTTCTATAGAAAACTTCTTTTATACATTATCAACTATTCCATAATTCAGTTTATGGGGTGGCACCAAGGAGTGCTAGAGAGTCAATGTGTGTATTTAAGATTCTGGGAGAGCAGATGGACAAGCAGCAGAAGCGGTCAGAAGGGATGGTGAAGATCGCCCAGGCGACGGTGGCAGCTACTACCCCGGCAGTGAAGATGGCCCTAGCCCCTAAGCAGCTCAATACTAACAATGTCGATGACCAGCATGGAGACCACAGGCCGTTGTGGTGGTGGTGGAGGAGTTGTGGGGCCGGCAGGCGGTGGTGAGAACTATAATGACCATCACAAAACCCGTGTCTCCCCCTTGTTCATATCAGGGGCCTGATTGATGGTGTGGTGGAAGCTGACCTTGCGGAGGCCTTGCAGGAGTTTGGACCCATCAGCTATGTGGTGGTAATGTCTAAAAGAGACAAGCTCTGGTGGAGTTCAATGATATGTGGGGGCTTGCAGCGCCATGAACTACACAGCTGATACCCAAATCTACATTGCTGGTCATCCAACTTTTGTCAATTACTCTACCAGCCAGAGATCTCTCATCCTGAGGACTTGGATGACTCCTGGAGTATCAATAATG
Source organism: Avahi laniger (assembly GCA_963575035.1). Lineage (NCBI taxonomy): Eukaryota > Metazoa > Chordata > Mammalia > Primates > Indriidae > Avahi > Avahi laniger. The sequence continues at coordinate 9,060 of CAUYSK010032311.1, forward strand.
TGTTTCTCTTTACCATACTGAATCCTATCTATTCTATTCCCACGAATGTTCTTTACACTACCTATAATCCTTGAGGCCCTGTCCAGATAATTGTCATTTTCTGAAAGAATGAAGTGCAGGCCATGGTAGAATTTGACTGTGTTCAAAGTGTCCAGTGGGCCAAGGCCTCACTCAGTGGGGCTGACATCTATTCTGGCTGTTGCACTCTGAAGACTGATTATGTGAAGCCTACATGCTTGAATGTGTTCAAGAATGATCAGGATACTTGGGATTATGCAACTCAGTGGACAAGGGGAGAAAACCACTAGCTCTTCCTGGAGAGAACAGAGCAAGCAGCCTCCACCACATCCCCAGAAACAGCCACAGACTTGAGCTCACTACACCAAGAACACCACACCATGCTCCAAAGAACAGCTACAAGCACAGAGACAGAGGCAGACAGAGACAAAGAGAGAAAGAGATGCAACATAGCAGCAGATACTGCCTTTTTTATAAACATTTTTTAAAAAGTCAAAATTCAAGTAAGCTTGAATCTGAGAATGTACACAGAAATAGGAAACATAGAGAACGGAGCTATCCTAGCTAGCCAGTGGTGCTCTTTTCTGAGAATGTTTCATAGACTGAAATAGATTCCATGACACTCCGAGACAATAGGATCCCTTCTCTGTTCCTGGCCACATGGGTTTTGGTTTTTTAAGTCCCTCGGTTTGGGGAGGGCCTTCTTTGTTTCTTTTCTGTTTTGATATTTTTATTTTTTCTGCAGTCACCATCTGCCAACGTAATCTGCACCAACTGGAGATCACAAACAAACCAGAAACAAAAACAAAAATGCTTAAACCATAACAAAAAAAAATAAAAATAAAAAAACCAAAACAGAACTAAAACCAGACAGCCAAACAGCTCAGAGGCACACAGTTACCTGCTGGTGGGTAACTGGGCACTCCCAAGGCCAAAAGAAGGAGCACATTCATACCCAGGAGTCACACACACGGAGTGCTACACAGCCAGAAGCACAGCACTACAGCACATAATGTGAGGAGGTAACAACGCAGACATTACCCGCTTCATACACTTTTATTTCCACTTTTCTGGTATCTTCTGAGAACAGAACATCTGGGAGCCATTTTTGATTTAATCAAAACATTGACTTTTAAAACAATTCTTTAAAAAATTGTGGTGGATGTGTACCGTATTTATGACTATAAAACCACGTGAATCAGGGTAACAGTGTATTTTCGATGTGACACCATCTTTCAGATGCCATCTTGCAGTGCTAACTCATTGTTGAAGCATTCAATGGTAAGAGAAAATACAGATTTTTTTTTGTGACAAAATAAAAGACTCTAGGAAATAATTCAATGACACATTTCTCCCCAATCACAATCTGAGCCCTGCCATCGATTTGCAGACAACATGCCATGTTGCCATCTTTGCTTCATCCTTCAGTTGGCCATCTTCCAATCTATCCAGGAATTTACACCTTTGCCTCAGCCATAAGACAAAACAAAACAAAACAAAACAAAAAATATCTACAGCTGATTTATACTGTCCCTTCTGAGTTGAGTTTTGACAGTTTTTCTTCCAGAGAGCAATCTTTTTCTATAAGTGAGTGAATAAGAGCTTAACTAAATAAAGAAGGAAGGGAAAAAGTTACAGGAACAAGTTCATAGTCCAAAATCCCCATGGTGGGAGGGCACATGGTGTCAAATGAAGGCAGAAGTGGTATATAATAAAGTTGAGTAGGTAAGATTGACCAGATCAGACCATGCGAGATCGTCATAACGCACGTTAAAGATTTAGCTTTTTAACCTATGAGTAATGAAAAACTGCTGACAGGATTTAGGAGTGTGAGGGAGGTGGCATAATCAAAGTAGCCTTTTGAAAAGATGAGTCTGGCTCAAATTAAGGAGCATGAATACATGGAGAATAGGAGGTAATTGAAGCAATCTAGTGAGAGATTATGATAGCCTGGATAAGGGTGATAGCAATTAAAATGGAAAAGAGATGAAGGTAACAAGACAGAGGTTCCTAAAGTTACTGCTATCATTATTTCTTGAATGTTTGTTTCTTAGATATGTCTTGTTTCTTAGATATTTCATCTCCTGCATCTTGGAAACATTTTATGATTTAATTTTAATTTTCTGGAAGAATTTTCTCAGTTTCTTCAGAAAGGTTGCATGGGTAGGAGACTTTCTGGGCCCTTGCATGTGTGAAAAGATATCAACATTGCCTTCATAAGTAAATGAGTACATGAATTCTTGGGCTGCTATATTTTTCTCTCAGTATTTTATAAACGAGATACTCTAACTTCTAGTTTTACATAGCAGAAAAGAAATCTGTTTCCCTGTGATGATCTGCTTACTTGTACATGCCTCATTCTTTCTGTCTGGGAGTTTCCAAAATATTTTATCTTGAAATTTTACCAGACATGTCTAGGAGTATATATTTTGGATATACTCCAAATTAAAATTAAATCATAAAATGTTTCCAAGATGCAGGAGATGAAATATCTAAGAAACAAGACATATCTAAGAAACAAACATTCAAGAAATAATGATAGCAGTAACTTTAGGAACCTCTGTCTTGTTATCTTCATCTCTTTTCCATTTTAATTGCTATCACCCTTATCCAGGCTTTAATCCTATTTGGGGCACACACCCAGTGAACACTTTTTATCTGAAAACTTGATTATTTTTGAAGCTCAGAAAAGTTTTCTTTCTAAAATTTCTTGAATTAATTGCTTCCTTCCCTTCATTTACCTTCTCTCCTTCTGTAAATTCTATTCTTGCCATACATAAATCTCTTGGCTTGTTCTATAACATATTTTCTTTTTTAAAAATTCATGATTTCTATTTTTTCACATTTGTTTCTCTTTTTTAGATAGTTTCCATATTTGAACTTTCAAATCACCAATCCAATTTTCAGTAGTGTTGATATCATTTTTTTTCACTTCTCTGCAATCTTTAAATTTAAAACTCATTTTTCTAAAATTTTATGATGTCTCATAGTTTCTCTGCTGTATTTTATTTTCCATAATAATTTTCATTACAGATTATTTTTAAGTTTTTTCTAATGTTATAACTCCTTTCCTTTGAAGTGTTAAATCCCTTTAACTGACCTGTGATTTATTTGTCCATTCATTTAAGCAAGTTTAGGAATCTCAGAACATTTGCAGGTGAGATTATTGGATACCATCAGGCTGGGGTGGCTTTGCAGAAGAATGAAGTAAGTAGTGTTTCATGTTTAACCATTGATGAAACAACTGGATTGATTGGTACTGAGGACTCACTATTTCAGTCTTCTCAAAGTGTGAGCTTTGAGTGGCTCTCCTTTTTTTTTTGGCCCACTGGAAGGGGATGAGGGGAGCAGTTCATAGCAGCAGTTCCCCTCAAGGGTGGTGAGAATCCATGAGATCAGCGGGGTGTCTCAGAGATACAGTAGCGAACAGGAAGGAAGGACTCATCTCCACAGTTTTAGGCAATCCCTAGAATCTGTTGGCTACCCTCTCAGAGAGCCTTGGAGTCAGAGCTCCTTACTTTAGGCTACGACAGAAAGAATGGTCTCTTTTCTCCTGGTAATTGAAATCATGCCACAGGGAAGATGCCTTTTCCTCCTATCCTGGTTTCTGCAAGGTCATCTGGGAAGTCTAAAGATCCCAGATGTATGGGATACCCCACAGACTGTTACAATGAAATATGGTCATCTCCACACAACCTTCTCAACCCTCTCACCCCTAAAGATAGACAGACAAACACAAGCACACGGACACACAAGCACACACACACACACACACACACACACACACACTTTAATCTACTGGTGATTCACTCCAGCAGAAAATTAGAGGAAGCAAGGAGTAAAAAGCATGTGCTCAAGTTTTCATCTTCCTAGAATCCTTCATCTGGGTGGTTGTTTTTTTTTTAATTTTTAAAAATTTATTCTTTCATTTATACTAAAATTTCCCTGAAGGTAGGAATGTTAGGTACTCATGTTTTTATAAGGCAAATCATATAGTGAAAATAGTATGATGCAACTTCAATAGATAGTCCTTAAAAATACTGATGGCATTCTAAACATGATTCATAATTGGTAAGTGTGTGAGTCAAGCAAAAACACAGACCTTGGAACTAACAACTAAAAAATACGGTCACATTAGCACCAGAAATTGATTTTTTTTCTCAAAGCTGTTTGCCAATTTTGTATTGATTAGTTGCTGTCCTTGAAAATCTAGATACTATTGATCTGCATCAAGTACTTTAAGAGTGCTCAAGAAATATTTGTGGATTTTGATGAATTACAAAATAGAATAAGACCATAGTAGACTAGTCTATGCCATTTTTATTATTTACATTTTCCTTTCTTGTTAACTGAATCATCTAGATAATAAAACCTCTATGATTTCCAAATTGCTTCTAGGCTTTGTGAAGTGATTTTGGATAGTTCTGTGATAAATCATTTTAGAAGATGCTTGCCCTGCCTTAAGGTCTTGAATGTCCTAGTTCTTTAGTTGATCAACAGAAACACTCTTAAAGATGTATAGTTGAAAGTATAAGGTATTTAAGACCATAATTTTTTTCTGTTGTGAATGTAATTGTCTCTTATTTTAAGCAAAAGCACTTTGAGAAGATAAGAAAATTGAACGCTGCCACTCTTTGGATATAGAAATAAGGAGTGAGGATACTCCAAATGAAGTCAGAAGGAAGGAGTGATAGAAATAATGATGAAATGAAGAAAAGAGGTACGTTTGCAAGATTAACTGGATCACCACTATTGTGATAAGCACATAGAATATCACTAAATGCAAAGTAAAGAAAATTACCAAACCGCCTAATGAAGCATTCTGTGGAAGAGTCAAAGGACCATAAAATTGAACGGAAAGAACCTACTTTTCCTTTCTTCTGGTACAAATAACATGGCGGTTTTTATCTTTCTTTTCTACATTTGAATGACACTAAAGAGGCTCAGGTGGCCCTGAGAGCCTTGAAACTGAGATTATTATATAGAGATGACAGCTAAAGAAGTCTCAACCTGGGGCTTTCAACTTAATTGGTTTCTGTCTACAGGACTCCATATTATTTATCCCAATATGGTTCAAAAATTATCTGCCTCCCTGCAAAGAAGATGTTCCCTAAGATTACCTCCTGCCTACCAGACTAAGTCTTTATTAGTTGAAATGTTTTGTAATAGTCGCTGCTTCCCTTTTAGCTCAGCTGGATTCAGAAAGGGAAAGGGACTGGGTAGCCAGTGTGAATTTAGAAAACATCGGGCTGTATCTCACTGATATGTGCTTTAGGAAATAGCTTTGTGTGGTTCCCACTTGCCCTGATTGTAAATTTTTTCCACCACATGGGGCACTAGTAGTCTGTTAAGAACCTGCCAAGAACATAGCATGCTCATGGATAGGCAGAATAAACATTGTTAAAATGTCTATACTACCCAGTGATTTACAAATTCAATGCAATCCCCATCCAATTACCAAGTTATACTTTGCAGATCTAGAATAAATAATTCTACAGTTCATTTGGAATGAGAAAAGAGCCTGAATAGCCAAAGCAATCTTAATCAAAAGGAACAAAACTAGAGGCATCATGTTATTGGACTTCAAACTATGCTACAAGGTTGCAGTAACCAAAACAGCATGGTATTGGCACAAAAAAAATAGAGACATAGACCAGTGGAACAGAACAGAGAACCCAGATATAAAACTGTCCACCTACAATCAACTGATCTTTGACAAAGCAGACAACACATATAATGGAGAAAAGAAACCCTGTTCAGTAAATACTGCAGGGAGAATTGGATAGCCATGTGCAGAAGAATGAAACAGAACCACTACCTCTCCGCACTCACAAAGAATTTATGAAAAATACCTCAATGGCAATGATGGCAACAACAAAAATTAATAAATGGGATTTGATTAAACTAAAAAGTTTCTGCACAGCTAAGGAAACAATCAAGAAAGCAAATACACAACCTATAGAATGGGATAAAATATTTGCAAACTACACATCCAATAAAGGGCTAATAACCAGAATTTACAAAGAACTCAAGCAAATTAGTAAGATAAAAACAAATAATTCTACTAAAAAGTGGCAAAAACAGATGAACAGAAGCTTCTCAAAAGAAGAAAGACAAATGCCCAATAAACATATGAAAAAATGCTCAATGTCACTAATCATCAAGGAAATTCAAATTAAAACCACAATGAGATATAACCTTACCCCAGTTAGAATGGCATTTATCAAAAAGTCCAGAAACAATAGATACTGGCATGAATGCATAGAGAAAGGAATGCTTATACACTGTTGGTAGAACTACAAATTAATACAACCTCTATGGAAAACAGTATAGAGATTCCTTTTTGGGGGGGGGTTATTTTTTATTTATTTATTTTTTTATTTCAGCATATTATGGGGGTACAGATGTTTAGGTTACATATGATGCCCTTGCTCCCTCTCCCCCCCAAGTCCGAGCTTCAAGTGTGTTCATCCCTGGGATGCTGCACATTGCACTCTTTGTGTATGCATATACCCATCCCCTCATCCTCCCGGCCCCCGCTCCCCTGCCCGACATCCAATAGATGTTATTCTTATATATACGCTTATGTGTTGATCAGTTAATACCAATTTGATGGTGAGTACATGTGGTGCTTTTCTTTCCACTCTTGGGATATTTCACTTAGTAGAATGCGTTCCAGCTCTATCCAAGAGTATACAAGAGGTGCTATATCGCCATTGTTTCTTAAAGCTGAATAGTACTCCATGGTATACATATACCACAGTTTATTAATCCACTCATGTATTGATGGACACTTGGGTTGTTTCCACATCTTTGCAATTGTGAATTGTGCTGCTATAAACATTTGGGTGCAG
>CAUYSK010032312.1:0-14286 GCA_963575035.1 Avahi laniger
CTTAGTAGAATGCATTCCAGCTCTATCCAGGAGTATACAAGAGGTGCTATATCACCATTGTTTCTTAAAGCTGAATAGTAATCTTTTAATTCTTAAGAAACCCTGTAAGATAGGAGCTAATGTCACTATGGCAATTTTGAAATTAAAAAATTGAGATTTAAATATGTTAATATACTCTACTAAACTCACCCAGTGAATAAAAGTTATTGGCAGGATTTGAACTGAAACTATCTAATATCAGATATCACACAGTTCTCAGTCAATGAAGGCAAAATAGACCTTTTCAAAGACATAGAGCCACTTTGAACTATCCACAAGTAATTGTCCTATTACCTCTGAGTAGTTTCACAAAGAAGCAACTACTCAAACAAGACATGCACAAACAGTGATACTTTTGCTGAGATGAACTAGAAAAAGGACTGTGTAATATAAATGCCAAATTATCACAGATCTGAGTTAGATAAAAGGGATCTTGACCCAAATTTGAACCAGTCCAAACAATTTTTCTGGCTTTCAAAATTAGTGGTTCCACATTTGATATCCAGGGGCCCTAAATGATTTTGGGGCATGGATAATTTTGCTATTTAAAGGATTCTGTATAGAGATCATACTAAAGACTCTGGAAATAAACAAAAACCATCCAAACCAGAACAAGCAGAAGTTATTTATTCAGAGCTTACTATAGCAAGGGAGTCAGGTACCACTTCTTTTGTTTGGCAGAGACTTAAAGGCAGGCAGTGGAAAAGCTTTATAGTAGAACAGAAAGACAGCTTTAAGTGTGCCCTGATCAAAAGCTCTTGGCCTGGGGAAACTGGGGCCAGGCTAAACAGAAGCAGGGCATCCTATGTGATTGGTTGAGGAAGCATATTTTCTTTGTCTGGTTGGTCCCGGGTTGGATCTGAGAACAAACATTAGGGAAGCTGGCAGTAGTTGACCAAGTTCTGACTATTTGGGGCCAGTTGCTACAAAAGTCATGGTTACTATAGAGATTACTGTCACAGTTGTTTTGTCATGTGTAGACTGGCCATTATTCACTTCCATAGTCAGCCTCTCAAGATATGCAACACACTATGGTGGCAAATGAAATGTGGGACAATAAATTTACACAAATATGCTTCTTGAACTGATAGCCTCCACACCAATACTTATTAATTGAATTATTTGTGAATAAAATAAAAATAATTATTCATAAGCTTCCATAATGAGTCAAAAAAATACATCTAATCTTTTTTAATCCCCCCCCCCAACTCCCCACCCAGGGCAGCTTCCCTGTCTTAGAAATCCAATTATCTATTAGCCAATATATTAAAGCTTGATTGATTTAATTGTAATTCAATCTTTCTAATCTTAATGAAAACTATTGCAACAAATGCTCAGTGATGAGGGTTTTCTGTGGACAAATTCTATGGCCTTGCATTATAGGATCTGGAGAAAAACAATTCCTGCCATTTCTCAGGACCGGTTAACTACCGGCAAGTAAGATGCATCATGTTCTTGGAAACCTGGCTCGCCTACTTCGCATTTGCCTTCAAGTGTGACTCTGTGTAACAGTCCAAAATTGCTTTAAACCTAGGGGAAGAGTGGCATAATAAATTTCAGCCTTGTCAAATCTACCTTTTCAAATTTGTGTTAATCACAAAAAATCATGTAAATGCATTTTACCATTTTCCCCACTTTTCACCTCATTAACTAATAAGTATAACGGATGGATGATAATTGAGATATTTGGAAAGCCCATCCTTTAAATTTGGATGGTATCGGTATATACAATATATAATTTTGCTAACTGTTAGCAGTTCAAGTTCTGTCACTTCTCAAATTTACAATTCTAACACTGACTATCAATTTCTTTTCAGCATGGGTAGTGTTTTCTCTCGTAGAATGATTCAGTTGAGATTCCCACCTTTCCAAGCTGCCCCACCCTCTACTGCTTGAAAATATCGCTCTTGCTGCCATGAAAATAAGGACCAAAAGATACTCGTGGCCAAAATAGTTGAGTCGGTTATTCCATGCAGACACTTCTTGAAGGTTACTTTTATTTTCACTTTGACTTTTTCCAAAGCCTTAAGTAAATGCAAATGTTAGTATTGTTATTTCTCTTTAGGCTAGGAAGTCTGGAAAATATAGAGGAAGCTTCAGAACACAAGGCTGTCTGGGGCTCAAGAGAAGTTATGGAAGAAAATCTGAGTCATGAGCTGTTGCATCAATACTCAAATCCCAGTTTTCCCCATGTTTATAGGATAACTATTCATGAGAGTGCTTCCTATATTTCACCTTTCCCCAATCTATGGTTAATTTTTTGCCCTTTATTAGCCCATTTTTTAAAAATTTCTTCCTTCCTTTTTATGAAACATGTTTTTCCATTTTGTTTGCTATCAGTTCTAAGATCACCTGCTTATTGATACAATCAAATTCAAATTGTTATGGCAAATTACAGAATAATAGTCAGCCATGCTTCTTCAAAGGGATGAAAGATTCAAATAATAAGTAGAAAAATAAGTGCTTCCATATAGTATTATCTTGCCATCCTGTAATGGCCAACATAAACTAAAAGCACAATAATAGATGGACTTATTAGTGAGAAAATGAAAGCAAAGTCATCCTTAATTTCACTGCTTTTCTTTGTTTTAAGGAAAGCAAAAGATCTCTCATTTCTTTGGCATCACCATCTATTATGGGTGGATTGTGTCCCCTCCAAAAAATTTTTGAGGTCCTAATTTGTCATACCTCTGAATGTTACCTTATTTGGTAAAAGGGTCTTTGCAGATGTAATCGAGTTAAGCAGAAGTCATTGAGAGTGGGTCCCAATTCTATATGACTGATGTCCTTATAGGAAAGGGAAATCTAGACACAGACACACACCAAGAAGAAGTCCATACAAAGATGGAGGCAGAGATAGAAGTTATGCGGCCACAAACCAAGGAATGCCGGGGGCTAGCAGAAGCTAAAAGTGGCAAGGGAACATTCTCCCCTAAAGGAGAGACTTCTAGCCTCTTGAACTATTAGAGAATAAATTTCTTTTGTTTTAAACCACCCAGTTGTGGTACCTTGTTACAGCAGCCTTAGTCGACTAATATGGTATAGCATCCATACTTACATTTGAAAGGTTATTGTATATCTCTTAGGTTTTCTTCTATCTGTTTATTCCTCTCTGAGGAATCTTTTACCAACTTTTAACCTTTGAAAATTAATAGATGCGATGGTTAATTTGATATGTCAGCTTAACTGGGCTAAGGGTTGCCCAGATAGCCAGTAAAACATTATTTCTGGGTGCATCTGTGAGGGTGTTTCTGGAAAAAAATTAGTAGTTAGATTAGTAGACTGAGTAAAAGAGATTGCCCTCACCAATGTTGGGGCATCATCCAGTCCACGGAGGGAAAGGTGGAGAAAGGGCAAACTGACTTTTTGTTCTGGAGGTGGGATATCCATCTTCTCTTGCTCTCAGACATCAGAGATCCAGGTTCTCTGGCATTTCCACTTAAACTCAAAGTTATACCATCGGCTCTCCTGGTTCTTAGGGCTACAGAGTTAGACTGAATTATACCTCCAACTTTCCTGGTTCTCCAGCTACAGGTAGCATATTGTGGGACTTCTGAGCCTCCATAATTGCATGAACCAATTCCCATAATAAATCTCCTTTTGTTTTATCAATGGCTGTCTATCTATCTATTTATCTACCTTATTGATCCTGTTTCTCTAGAGAATCTTGACAAATACAATGGTCAAGTAAGTATTTCAGTTATTTCCAATTATAAAACCAGCTGCCTGATTATATAACTCATGCTCTGAGTTCGTTTTCCAGAAATGCCATTCTAGATATAAAGCTTACTCTTAGGTTGCAATATATCCCATTATCATAAGGTAATAGAAATCTTAAAATGTTTCTCTTTAATTGTACATGATATCTGCAGATCACTGGATGTATATTTTCTTGAGGGGGGCTATAAATCTGCCTATGTGGTTTATTCTATAAGTCTAAATATACAGGCCAAAAGTAGGAAGCAAACATTTGACATATATTCTCCAAGTTATTTCAATCCTATATGGAAACATAAAACAATAAAAACAACACACACAAAAAGAGAGAGAACTTTCTGTGGTTCATCCCAATGTACTTTTAGATAGATATTTTAGAATTTGTTATTTACAGTGCGGAACAAATTCTAAACTTCGATATTGCATAACATTTGTTTTCCTGGCCTATAGGTGAAGCTCAGCTTAAACGATGCAAGTAACCACCCCTCCCATCTATCTCAAACTACAACTCACACCCAGGACATCATAGTACTAGACATGTTAACATTTGATTGTATGGACCGAAGTACCCTGAATGCTCAAATTAAATGTAAATATGAAATTGAAGGGTCAGTGAGCAAGAGGTGACTCTCGATGGATTAGAATATCAAGATGATTGGAGAGTATGGGCTAAAATCAGGCAAAGCAGCTCCTCTAATAAAGCCCTGCCTGGGTAATAGCAGGTCTATCTGGGGCAAATGCAGAGAACCACATTTTGCAACCAGTAAAACAGATGAAATAGATGCATCAGGAGGAAGTGTGTGTGTGTGTGTGTGTGTGTGTGTGTGTGTAGTGGGGACAGGGTAGGCTGTTGAGAAGGAAGGTCTAAAATAAATACTGCATATTTTCAATTTGTTTGCAGCAAATCCTATCAAGAAGAACATCTTATTATACATCATTCTTAAACCTAATTTTTTGTTCTTTGCCACCCCCAAAATGAATGCTATTACCCTGCCTATTATATTCAAGGAGGGTAATAAGTTGTTAGCACATTTATGATCTATAAGATGATCCTAGTCCACAGGAAGTTAGCAAACTATTTAGAAGACAAGATAAAACAAAGATGAAATTATCTTATCACTTAAATTGCATTTTTACTTCATTTTTATTTCCGTGAACAGTCAAATGAGTGGGAAATGATCACAGGTGATGCTCACATGAGGAGGAGTGAAAGGAGACATAGGAATCAGTTCCGAGAAGGACATACTCCTTGTCGGTTTAATTCCACTGGAAGGGTATCATGTCAAAGGTGAATGTGGCTATCGCTTTGAAAGACATGCTTAGAAGGGTAAGAGTCAAGTGGGAGAGGACTTACATTCTCCAAATGGGAGAAAAAACAAAGTGTTTTTGTAAAGTAGGGAAGCTGGAGTCCTGAAAGAGAGGAGAGGTAGAGAAGGCCAAAATATCAAGTTGGTCCCCAAATGGCAAAGCTCTTACCTGCCAAGCTAAGGATTTTGAATCTTTAATAGTCACACATTTCCTGAAGAATATTTCCGAGCAATGTTTTGGTTACATTTCTGGCAATTGAGCTAACAAAAATTGGATGACACTTTTACTTTTCAGGTGATCTAACAGGTTTATCAAAATTATGCAGTTTTTAATACATTCATGGTCACCCAGGTAGATACATCATAAAATACTAAAGAGAACTACAGAGCCTGAGAATTCAAAATGATAGCCTCAAACTTTTAAAAGTCTATCATGAACATACTAAATGCACTCAATGAATCGGCAGCTCACTCTGTCAGTAGGGCTATGTGCCTGACTGAGGTCCATAATTTAGGCTAGAAAAGAAAAGTACCTGGGAAAATAAAGTCCAAGTGTCCCCACTGACCTCGATTACCCAAATAATGTGTGCAATGTTATCCAGCCAAAGCGTAACAAAGATGATCTGTTTTCTACTGGCTAAAGGTTTGTGAGATGGCATTGTTTTTAGGTCGACTTTTCTCCTTATCTTAGCGTTTTCAAGCCTTTAGAATTTTCTTTAAAGGTAAAAACAAAAAACCCAGAACAATCACCCCATTCAATTATAAAATCACTGACCCTTTGGACAGAAGCAAGAAACAGCAGGTTCTGCCTGGACCCGAGTTGCCCTGTTTCACCAGCACAAAAACTTTGGCAGGAAGATCAGTAAGTGATTAAATCCGAGGTGGAGCCTAGAAAAATAAATGCTGGGCAAACGATTTAACAGTGTTCTTGAGGTGCAGTGAGACAGCTGAGGCTGGGCAGAAGTGGACGCTATCAGTTCCCCCGTGGGATCTCATTTAAAGCACCAGTGCATAATTTAGGACTAGGAGACGCAGGTTGTTGGAAGCGGTTATGGCTGTGACTGTTAGGAAGGGCTATGAGGTGTTTGCAGGATCACATTCTGCCTTTATCTTGAGCATGATATAAATGGAGATTCTAAACAGAGTTAGTCAGGGCGGTGTGTTTTCTGTAAATACTAGAGTAACTAGCTTTTAATCTTTTAATCTACCTATAAATTAGATAAACAGAGATGTGGTAACCTTTTGAAAAAGTGTTACACTCAATTGTAAGTCTAGTTTATGGCTAAATACTTTCCCTCCTTCCTAGTCAGTTAACCTTATTTAATCGTGTGCCCTTGGGTTATAGACTGCCATCACTATGGAAACCTTGTAGTTTTACACTTTATTAACTTAAGGTATTACGTTCTTTCTCGCTATCTCCCCCAAGTCAGAAATCCCCCACTTTTAGGAACTGTTGGAAATAAAATATGAACAAACAAACAGAAAAAGCCTCTGGGTGATGTTTCTCTTCCAACTTTAAGAAGCTGGGCATGCTGAGAGTTAAATAAAAGAGGCTTATTGCTTCTCTCTTTCCTGGTAATTAAAACTCATGAGCAAATTATACAATACTCTTAATTCAATCTAAAACCAAAAATTTAGGTGGCCAACTGATGTGGCTGTTTGTAGAACAGTCGCCCCCAAAACAGCCAACTCAATGGGGATATGATGGCCCTACGCATGCTGCACGCAGTAGGTACATAACAGCTCTTCTCTGAACTGAAGCCTTTTGTAGGTCCAGGAAGAGGACAGAAAAGGCAGTCAGAGGGACAATTATCTTGATTTGTCTGTTTATACCTCTATGTTCCATAGAACAACATGAAACCAAAGCAGCTGGTGACAAAATGAGAAAAGAAAAAAAAAAAGAGAGAGAGAGAGAGAAACTGAAAACATCTTTTCACTGAGTTTTTAAATTGAATTTATAGACATTTTAAACTAAAGGACTTGTAAATTAGTGAGCCCTATTCCTTATAAAAATTTATGTAATTCAAGCTACAAGACTGGCCCTTGAGCAAAGCTGTTGTGACACGACAAACAGAATCACATAAATAAACAGTACACAGAATGATGGAGGCAAAGAAATAAGTCATGTCCCCTCCCTGATTTTTTTTTCTAAAGTTCCTAGGTAGAAAAAAAAGTCACTTGGCTGCATGTGAATTCTTTTCAATGGCAGCCACTGACTGGTTTGAATATAGCCAAAGTGTACCCATAAGTTAGAATTAGCTGTCTCTTTCGGGCTTAGAAATAGCGCTGTGTCTAAGAAAGGTGATCGCCTCACTTCTCTTCCATAGAGGAAAGAATTTAGTGAATGATCTGGAATTAGCTTCCGTAATAAGCTCCAACCCCCCGGCAGTGTGGCCATTTCTAAAGTGCATGCTGTGTGTCAGTTGCTTCACCTTCGCTCCCCAGTCCCTCCAAGAGCTCTGTATCACAGCTGTCATTCACCACTTCAAGGAGCAACCGTAAGTTCTATAGTGGCAAAGTGACTTGTCCTAGACCACTGCTTCCCAAACTTTCGTGTGCCTCATCATCACCTGGAGGGGTTGTCAGAAGCAGACGTGCTGGACACCATCCCCAGAGTTGCTGATTCACTGAGTCAGAGGCGGAGCCCGAGAATTTGCATTTCTTACCAGTTCCCAGGTGGTGCTGATGCTGTTAGCCGTGGACCACTGGGAGAACCACTAGCTTAGACCGTATAGCTCATACCTGGCAGAGGTAAGATTAAACACTGTCTGATTCTAAAATGCATTCTTTTGTCACATCGAGAAGGTATCAGTTAACCCTTGAGATTTCTCTGCTGCAGAGGGAGAAGAGGAAAAAAATAAATGTAGTAGCTGGATGCAAATGAGAGAGAAACAGATGCTAGAGTTGAAACCTTGGAGTTTGAGTTTTCCTGTGTGTCACGTACTAGCATATCCACTTAATTGACTTGATCCTTCATATTTCCATCAGAAGAATAAGAATTTTACTACCATTTCCTCTCATTAGTCTCACAGAGTTGTTTTGAAGATAAAATGTGACAACTGATTTAAAAAGAACTGTGTAGTTCCAAAGAGCTACCACAGTGGTATTTGTTATTCTCATTAGGAATCGAATCAGAAAAGGGGTAGAGATGAAAAAAACAAGAAAAAACAAAACATGCCAGGGGATGATCTGATCTTTAGCTGAGACTACGTAAAAGGAAATGCCAAACACAACAAAGAAGTTTATTAGGCTCTTCAGAAGCTTAGTCATCTTTAAGATGAATGTACTAATAGTTTTTAGGGTAGGAAAACTGCCAAATTTTTTCCAATAGTATTTTTTAACTTAAAAAGTAAACATCCTATTTCTTTCTTCAAGAGGCATTCTTTTGATAAATGTTGAAAAACGATTACTAAAAAAATCATTTTCATGTAATTATTTCTCGAACAGTAAAAAAATAATGTTAACAGCTTTTTTCCTTAGGCAGTGTAGTTTTATTCATAGAACTCGGGAAATATTTTACTTTTAAAAATACAATTTTCTTATACTGATTGCTGGCTTTTATCTGTTTCTCTCTCTGAAAACATAAATTTAACTTCATTAGTAATATATATTCTGAACCAATAAAATACAGAATTTGCTATGTATGACATAGCAAACAGTATTTTAGCAGGTGACTTCATATCACTGTTAATTTCATTAACTATTATGATACAAAAGTAAAAATTAAGATGGCTTTTATTTTCTCATGAAAATTCTCATTGTAAATATTTCTATATCAAGAGCAGTATTTTTTCTAACTAATAAATCAGTAATCATATAAAATTAATATTATCTTGGATTAATTAAGGAGTGACTTTTTATTGTAAAATAAGAAACCTCACAAGGCCCATTGAGTTCTACTTTTATCTACATTTCCCCCTTCAAATAAATGATGTCATGGTATAATATTTGATATTAAAGCCGACAAACTTCCATGTGTCATTAGGACCGTAAAGAATGATTGCATTTCTTCCATGCTGAAATATTACTTTCCTTAGATTTGGTATTATACTTGCTCAGTGAAGTGACATCTTATTGATTTGTGTTGTTAAAGTTGTTTGTGTTTATTGCTTTTGATGAAAATGACAAATTCTTATGCTGCAAAGTCTAGGGTTCTGCCCAATATATAATCTTCTCTCTTTCTGATTTGCTTGTTTTTATTCTTTAAATGCCTTCATAGAGAACGAACAATTAGTGGTTGTTGTGCAAAACAGAAAACTTCAATAAAATCAATAATCAGAAACACAGAGCAGGGGTGAGATGGTAGGATTTGATTCTATCTTGTTATCTCACTACTTTAGCATTTCTTAGGATTTCACTTTGAGTTATGTACAGAGGCTTCTTGACTGGTGTGTATATAATCCAATTATGTGTTAATGAAATTGATCATCCCTAATAATCACACAGATATAAGTTTATGGGGAATAGAGGTTCTTTAGAGGGCATACACTAGTGCTTAAAAACACATGTACTATAGAGTAAGACTGCCTGGTCCAAATCCAGCTAAATTACTTATTAGCTGTGTGACCTTTGGAACACCGCATGACCTCTCTGTGCCCCTTTACTTCTCTATAAAAATGAAGTTTGTCATGAGGATAGACGGATTAATATTTTTTAAGCACTTTAAATGAATGGTACATACATGTGTTTAGCACCTTGTGTTTGTGAAATCAAAATAAAAATAAATTGAAAATATAATTTCTGCTGTGGAATGGTATATGTTCCTTTATTATTTGTAATTGAATGTTTCATAAGTTTCTCCGTGTAGTCTCATATTGTTCATGAAAGATTCAGAATTATCTTCTTTTGATGACGTTGGTGAGAGAATGTGGAAACAAGCCCTTCAATGAAATGATGAAATCACCTATCATTATGACATTATCTTCATGGTACCAAGAAAATATGGGGTCTTTGAAATACACAAAATCTACGCAACTAGACAGCAATGTGAGAAGAGAAACTGAGGCAGAAGATTAAGGTAAAAAAAGTGGATCAAACATAGTCTAATAAGGAAATAGAAAAAATCTATAGATGATGCTGATAAGCAAATAGTTTTCACAATACAGGTTTGGCATAACAGCATTACATTTCGAGGGCCTATTTCCTGTCTTCCTGTTTATTATTATTATTATTAATGGTCAAGAAATTTTGCTACTGTTTCTTAATGTTATTCTTATCAGCTTAAAAGAGGGATAAGATATGTGAAACCTGGACATTGTCTACAGAAAAGTGGCTGGTGGATTAGAAAAGTATTCATGATTACATGAACAGAAGAATCTGGGTTAGTGTAGCGACTTGGTTGCTATCCGTTCAGCACCACCACTGTACGGAATGAATAAGACAAATCTATCAAAATATCTAGAATGAATTGATTTCCCAGTGTTTTGCTTTTAAAAATAGAGGTAGTCTATCATCAGATAGCCAAGATGAGACTCTAAAAAAACATTAAAATGTTAGCATTTCCAAAGCTTATTCATGTGTATTAATCTCACTTTATGTTGGTAAAAGAGGCAAAGCAGCTGTATCATAGCACACATCCAGGTGAATTAAGACTCTCTCCTACCATTCAATGAGCTATTTGATGGCAGGAACTATGTTGCAATCATTTGTTTTTGTTCTGAAGTACACTCTATGATCTGTAAGTACACATCGTAGAGTGCACTTACAGGAACCTATGTGGTACATCCTGCTATATGCCTAGGCTACAAACTTGTACAGCATGTTACTATTAATATTCTGAATAATGCAAACACATATACAAAACTATAACACAATGATTAGTATTTGTATATATAAAAATATCTAAGCATAGAAAAGGTATAGTAAAAATATGGTATTCTAATCTAATGAGACCACTCTCATATATGCAGTCCGTTGTTGACTGAAATGTCATTATGTGGCACATGACTGTGTGTGTGTGTGTGTGTGTGTGTGTGTGTGTGTTCTCCTATTAGTTCTCCTTCTCTAATCAAACCCTGACTAGTCAAGCCTATTAACTGTTTGTTGAGGAAATATATAAATGAATAAGGAAAAGGTCTTCATTTTATAGACGAGGAAACTGATGAGGGAGAATTACTTACTGTCAAATAGTAATGGATGTATAATGATAAAAGACTGAAGTTTTCTGACTTCGAGCCTACTGTTCTTTCAACTGAGCCACTATGCCTCTAATAGTCTATCTTACTCATCTTCCAGCATCCAGAGGAATTGAGTCTTTGTAGGTAAGTTCCTAATACTGCCTTAAGCACACCATCCATGTGTGAAAATATGTTCTGACCACCTGCTCTGTAAACAGAGTGGCACCAAATTAATATAAATGTAGTTTAGGATAATATATCACAGGGAATTGGCAACTTCAGAAGAAAAAGAGCCCTAGTAAGCAATTATCATGGTCTTTGCATTAGAGATGGTTCTATTTCTTGGAAAAACCCACCCTGCATCTGAACCAAAGAGTCTTCTATAAGTAGGGAAATGTCACTAATTAGCTTCTGTCTCTTCTCTGTTCTCATTTCCTATTAAATTCTCCTCCTTTCCCAGCATCAGTCCCAAGTAATGGGAAATAGTTCTGTCTTCAAACTGTAGTCTCAAGTGATTTGGGGGCAGAGGGATGGATACTTAAAACATTCTCCCATGTAAGATATTGTTTAGGTCATAGCCACTTCTGTATTCCATTATTATTATTTTTTTTTACCACTCTGCTTTTATCCTCACCCCAAGGACCCTACACTCTGAATACTGAACTTCCCACATTTTCCCAAACCTATTAAGTTCTTTATAATCAGGCAGACAACTCTTCTTCCTTGAAGCTAAAACACAAGTACTGTATTACTTCCATTGTAAAGTGTCCCTTGATTTCCCAGGCTCTGTTGATTTTTCTTCCAGTGTCTTTGTTTGCCAGGCTTTGACTTTCCCATAGCAAGGAACTGTTGGATTAATCTTTATAGGCCTGGTGTCCAATAGGATGTGTCACTGTATATCTACTTAGAAGAAAGGAGATGCCATTTGTTCAAATCATGAAACTAAAATGTAAAAGAAAACATTCTATCTACTGAATGGCAACATGACTACTGAATGCTATTATTTTGATGTTTAAAATAACCAGGTCCACAATACTCTATTAATGATATAGCAGTTATCATGGTTAATACTTTGTATATGATTAATACACATATTTATCTACATAGACACACAAGGCATGGTAACTCTGAACGTCTCGGGGACACAATTTTGGACTTCTTCTCTTCTTACCGGCTACTTCAGCTAATGCCATACTCCTCTGCTTCTATTGCACAAGCTGCTCCCACACATGAAAAGCAAATTCCATGCACAACTGGAAAAATGGTGCCCCCTGTTTGCACCAGCAAAAACAGGGATGAGCTAACACAATTGTGCAGAAACACATGAAAAATGTTCTGCCTACGGCAATATAATGCATGAAAACGTCGTTTTGATTTCTGTAGTAGTTGATTCCTGTGAGTGTAAATCACAGTATATTTTGCTTCTGTTTAGTTTTGTTTAAGTCTGCTTGTTTGTGATTTGCTTTGTTCAGTTTTGTTTCTCTGAATGTTTCTTTAGCTTTTTTTTTCTAATTTCAAAATATTAAGAAAGTACAAATGTTTTTGTTACATGGCTACCTTTTATAATGCTTAAGTCAGGGCTTTTAGTGTGCTCATCACCTCAACAGTGTTCATTGTACCTGATTGGTAGGTTTTTATCCTGCTCCCCTCCTCCCTTCTTGATTTCCAATGACCTTTACATTTCCTTGTGCCTGTGTGTGCCCATCAGTTCGCTCCCAATTATTAAGGAGTACATGTGCTGTTTGTTTTCCCATTCCTGAGATACTTCACTTAGGATGATGGTCTCCAGTTCCACCTAAGTTGCTGCAAAAGACATTATTTAATTCCTTTTTATGTCTAAGCAGTACTCCATGGTATGCATATGTGTGTGTGTGTATATCACACACACACACACATACACACATATATGTGTATATATATATATATATATATATATATATACATACACACACACCAAATTTTCTTAATCCACCCATGAATTGATGGGCACTTAGGTTAATTCCACATCTTTGCAATTGTGAATTGTGCTACAATAAACATTCAAGTTCAGGTGTCTTTTTGACAAAATGATTTCTTTTCCTTTGAGTAGATACCCAGCAGTGAGGTTGCTAGATCAAATGGCAAGTCTACTTTTATTTCTTTGAGGAATCTCCACATTGTTTTCCATAGAGGTTGTACTAATTTACAGTCCCACAAACAGTATACTCTTCTAGACATTGGCCTAGGCAAAGAATTTATGACTAAGACCCCAAAGGCAAATTCAGCAACAAAAAGAATAAATAAATAAACTTGATTACATTAAAAAGCTTCTACACAGCAAAGGAAATAATCAAGAATAAATAGACAACATATAGAATGGGAGAAAACATTTGCAAAGTATACATCCAATAAAGGGCTAATATCCAGAATCTACAAAGAACTCAAACAGATCAGCAAGAAAAAAACAAATAGCCCTATTAAAAAGAGGACAAAAAGTATAAACAGAAGTTTTTCAAAAGAAGACATACGAACGGCCAACAAGCATGTGAAGAAATACTCAGCATCACTAATCACCAAGGAAATGCAAATTAAAACCACCATGAGATATCCCCTTACCCCTGTCAGAATGGCCATTATTAAAAAGTCAAAAAACAATTTAAGAAAATTTTCTTAATCCACCCATGAATTGATGGGCACTTAGGTTAATTTCACATCTTTGCAATTGTGATACACACACACACACATATGCATACCATGGAGTACTGCTTAGACATAAAAAGGAATTAAATAATGTCTTTTGCAGCAACTTAGGTGGAACTGGAGACCATTATCCTAAGTGAAGTATCTCAGGAATGGAAAAACAAACAGCACATGTACTCCTTAATAATTGGGAGCGAACTGATGGGCACCCCTAGGCACAAGGAAATGTAAAGGTCATTGGAAATCAAGAAGGGAGGAGGGGAGCGGGATAAAAACCTACCTATCAAGTACAATGAACACTGTTGAGGTGATGAGCACACTAAAAGCCCTGACTTAAGCATTATAAAAGGTAGCCATGTAACGAAAACATTTGTACTTTCTTAATATTTTGAAATTAGAAAAAAAAAGCTAAAGAAACATCCAGAGAA
>CAUYSK010032315.1:0-99489 GCA_963575035.1 Avahi laniger
AGTCCCAGCTACTTGGGAGGCTGAGACAGTAGGATTGCCTGAGCCCAGGAGTTTGAGGTTGCTGTGAGCTAGGCTGACGCCACGGCACTCGCCCCAGGCAAGAGAGTGAGACTCTGTCTCAAAAAAAAAAAAAAAAAAAAATCATTCCTTGATCTTAATCCTCTCTCTTGGATCACAAAGGGCATCTAATCTTTTTTCCAGAAGACTCTTCCTTGGTATTTCTTGTAAAGGGTGGGATGTTTGTGGCTAGCGTCATCAATCTGCTAACCCTCTACTAAGTGCCCTTAGTTCTCATTTGTCTGTCACTTAAAGGACAAATGTTCTTAGATAAAATCATCCCGCATCATTCAGTGAGAATCGATTTCTGAGCACAAGCAGATATCTCTCATTCCATGCTGTCAACTTTGAGGTTATCAAAATACTGTAAATTAAAAAGGAGACCTACAAAATGATACGTGAGATAAAAGGAAAAGAGGATTAAAGTCCTAAACAGTTATAAGCAAGCATCCAATCACACACCACATTACTCATAGTCCTGCCTTAAGCGACTTTCTGGGTATGAGGAGCCTGGTAAAGATATCTTGAACGCAGCACCACAACCACCTTCTCCACTTGGCATATTTGGCGGGGGCTCAGCAATGATTGACATTTCCTTTTAGATGTAACTGAATGAGGATATGAAAACAGACTTCTTCCCCAGCAAAAACTTGAACCTAATAGCATGTGATTCCATTTCCTCGTACAAAAAGAAACAAACAAAAAAACCCAAAACTTTTTTAATCTTGGAAAAAAATATTAAAGACAAAGAAGCAGATTTTTTAAAAGTCTATGAACTCTCTATTTTGCAAAGACTGTAATTTTTCCCCAATTTTAGATGCATGTAATAATATTTAACAGACTACAAACCATTCATATTTGACAATAACAAAAAATTCAGAAAGAAAACTATTAATAGCTTAAAACTGAAAGATTATTATTTTATTTTTAAAAAACCTTATTTGATTGTTGTATTTTTATACACCTTTAATTTGAGCTAATTAATACTGAATAGATATACCCTTGGGAAATTTTCTGGGGACACCGACAATTTCATTCTTTTCAGATTTAATCCAAAACCCACATTTTCAATTTCTTGTTTCGCAATATATTTTGTTTGATTTCTCCTTTTTTTTTTTTTTTTTTTTTTGAGTTTTCTGGGAGCATTGAGCTGTCCTCTGGCCCTCTCTGTCACTGCCTATTCCAGAGTGAGCATTTTGGCCTGAAGTGTCTTGAACACAGAGGCTCAAATCTTAGATATTCTTGATGGTTGGTTGCCTCTTTCTAGGCATTTTTTTCACTATCTTGAGGTCCTAGGAGTGTGGCATAAGAATAACTTTCTTCCAAAGGTTTCTCAGTGCCTGCTGCAGTGCGTGTATTTAATAAATGCTCATTTAATGGATTCATGAAATAAGGAGATAAGGAGTGAACGGCTTGGACATCACCCAACAGAACTAAGCATCTATCAGGCAGTGCTCCTGCTTCTTTCTAGGTGATATCTTATATCCATCATCTCTGTTCCTTGAGAATCCACCCAAGAAATGAAACTAGTCTATTCTGATATCTTGCTAAAGTGCATTCTTATATAGACCAACGAGAGCTCTGGTTAAACATTATAGGGATTTTAGTTAGAGAAGTTTGAAGAATCACAACATAAAATAATTCACAATGTGAATTTCAGGGAGAATGTGATATAGGACTATTTTATCTATTATCTTTCCAAAAACTGAATATATCTTGGAATTTCTTGATTTTAAAATCCCTTTTTAAAAAAGCCAGAAAAATTAAATGGCTCCCTGCTCCCTGCTGATAGGCTCTTTAATGAGATGCTTTATAGTGCAGGTTAATGACCCTTTCTGTATTTCTGCAGTAAAACAGTCACTGATTGCAAAGGCCAAGGATGATTTCTTTGATTTGTAAATTAATAACTGCCACTCTAGGAAGGCACGGCCTGACAGACTTACACATGTGGAGAGTGTTCATTATCCCAAAGATGACAGGACAAGAGATCTTCTGGTGATCTGTGGTAATAGGTTTCTAAAATAACACCACAAAGAATACATCATGATGAAATAATGCACCATGCTCATGAATGAAAACAGATGTTATATGTAACCTTTTTTTCAAATGCACATGCAAAATTTATTACACTGGTTTTACAGACATTCCAAAGGTTTTACTAAAGGGTTAATGTAAATAGCAGGAGATTGTCTTATTTTGGTCAGATAAATACAAATAAATAAACTGCATAGTCTTGTGTTGAAATTCTTGTTATTCATGTCACGGTATCCACTGATTTTTCAGGTTATCACTCGTGTTGAAACAATTTCAAATTAAGGGGAAAAAGTAACAACAACAAAATCAACAACACTAAATAAAAATCCTTGAATTATGTGCTAAGGATTATATAGGGTGTGAGCGTTTATATATATGTTTACATTATATATACACGAGAAATCCAGCTTCAACATCTGGTCAGCATTTAATGTCGGATATAGTTCAGAAAATGTGAGATGTTCTGAACCTTAACGCCTCCAATCTCCAAATTCTGTTTTCCTGAGATAGAAACATCAGTGTGTAAATTGTCTCTGTTTTCCAGGTTCCTTGTGCCTGCCAGAAGTGACAGGCCATGAAGAGGAAAGGTTGCTGCCTCATCACGATTCGGTCAATCTAAACAAATGCTGGCTTAGTGCAGTGGCACGGAGGTGCGCAAGACCTGCCACATCGCGGCACCTTGTTACTCCAACTGTATGCCCTGGATTTCAATTGCCGTCACTTATTAGAAATGCAGAGTCTCAAGCCTCAAAACAGACTTACTGAATTGGAATCTGCATTTTAACAGGATCCTCAGATGCTGACTGTGCACACAGAATTGAAAGCGGGTCGTCATCAAGTTCGTGAAACAGCTACCTGTGGGGCGGCAAGGACTGTGGAAGGCTGGGGCAATTCCTGCTGGGCCCATGTCTTGCCTCGGCAATACTGGTCATCATGCTTGCTCTGCTGTCTCCAAACCTAACTCATAGTTTATTCTGACTGTAGATACTGGATGTCTCTGTGGCTACCTTGGCGTCTTCCCTGATACCTGACTGCTCTGTAGCAGACAGACAGGTGAGGCATGCCAGGAACTGAATGTCTTCGTGTGGGCTGGCCTGTGGAAAGGTAGCAAGGTGGGCCCGGTGACTGTGGCCCTGTCTTCTAGCAGGCTGGCACAGTCAGTTGGTTGGGCTGATAAGTAGACGTGGTTATAACCTAGGCAGGCTGGCAGATAGCATTCTAACTGGCTGCTAAAAAAATATAGAGTAGGCACCCTCCTTTTCTAATTGCTCAGGAAACTGAGTTCCTCTGAGTTCCTCCGGAAAGTTGGAACGTTCTCTTCTTCTTTCTCTTCCTCATCCTCCTTCTTTCTCTCCTTCCCTCTCCCTCCCTCCCTCTCCCTCCCTCTCTCTCTCTCTCTATCTCCCCCCACCCTTTTCCTCACCGTCTGTAACCTGATCATTACTTTAAAATGCACCATACATTCATTCCTCACACTAGGATTTTTGCCTCCCAAAATGATCCCATTTCTCTTGCTGGATGGCTTGACCAAGTCTGCCATTTCGCAAGCAAACCCTCTTTCCACAATTTCGTGACCTCAATCTCAGTTTCTTCTATTTAAAACATTTTCCAATTAAATGACAATCTGTCTTCTTCAAAGCTCTCTTCAATTTGGTGAGAAACGCTCTTAATGTCAGCGTGACTCTTTTACTTAGGGAGGTGCAAACATCATTGATTTTGCCTTATTGAATGATGGCTGTGGGGAGGACTTACAAAGGGATTAAGTAACTGATTTCCTGTGGTTAGCACCAGAGTTATTTGGAGGTTTAATGGATCAAATAGAAAAATGGAAATTATGCAAAGTTTGGACACACTCGCAAGGGGGTGACAAGCCCTCCAAGGTAGCAGTGGTCAGATGGTGTACCATAACAGCATCATTCCTGTGAACTAGTGGTTAGAGAAGATGTCCCATTGGAAGATATTGGAACCAATAAGACTCAGTTACTTCTCGTGAATTTATATACAGACCTGGTTGTGTTGTGGCAAAAATAGTGGAAAATAAAACTAAAACAGATGATTCCTTTCCTGAAGATTGAATTTCTTCCAATTAATGTGGTTATTTCCATGTTTGGGGTGTGGGGAATCTTTCTTCCTAGATCATAAAATATTACAAACAGGAAGGAGCCTGCTCCTGGAGAAAGATTGGATACAAGCATAGTTAATGCAACCTCAAGGTCACTGTTCAGAGTTTCCTTTTACAATTCCAACCTTGGAGCTTTTGCAGTTAACTTGCTCGCCCTTGCCGGTCGTTTTCATCCTCTATTGCTTTCCAAGAGTGGAATCTTGCCTCTTCCACCTCCTCCTCTCTCTCTCATGAATAATTTCCTCTTTGCAAGAAAACCCTGCCAAAAAGCCTTCATTATTTCCATGACATTGCTTCTTCATGTTCTATTGTAGTTTTTATTTTACCCTAGAGACTGCAACACCCAATTCCTGAGCTGCTTTGTGTTTTCCAGTGTGTGCGTTAGCACATGCTCTTTCGGAAGAGGTTAAAGCTTTCTTTTCAAATCAACAAACTAACCCTGGCTGGCTCACAAAGCCTCACAAACTCCAGCTGCGTTTTACCTGGAATCTAATCGTGCTCAGAGTTACTCAGCTTTGCCCATCCGTAAAGGACAAATAAGTTTAGGCAGAAACAGGAGAAATTTGATACAATGTCTCAGGACTTGGACTCTGGTTTCAGACAGATCCTAGTTAAAATCCCGGATCCATCAAGTTCAAACCATAGGAATTTGGTAACTTACCGTCTCTAAGTCTCAGGACCATCTTCTGAGTATATAAATAAAAGTAGAACCCACGTAAGGGGTTGTCCTGAAGATTAAATGAGATAATTTATCTATAAAATGGTTGGCATTGATTGGAATCTAGAAAACATTCAATAAATTGAATGACAAAACTTCAATTTTTCAACTTCCAAAAAAGATATAATGAGAACTATTATTATTTTTTAAGTTCAATTGAGCCAAGCGCCTATAGGTTTTACCACATATTAGGTGTTTAAATCATGGTCTCAAGATACCCAAAATAAAAAGATGAAGGTATTATATTAATGGTGGGCCGTAGGCTATATTAAAGTTTGGGCTGGGCAAACACTAAAGGCTGTGGAAGTACTCCAAGCAGAAATGCATGCCATAGTCTCTTGTGCTGTAGTTAGATGAAGACAAAAATTTGACATTAAATTTCCTAATGGCCAAAGAAAAGAGAGAAATATGATCATTTATAGAATATGAAGTATCCATAATATAAAACTAGACTAAATTTACGGAAGAGGCACGGCTATTTGTTTGTTTCTTTTCTCCTGATCTGAAGAGTAACTGCTTTTTTTCTCCCTCCTTGGCTTGTTTGTTTTATTTTGCTTTCCCTTTGAGTCCCATCGCTGGGTCAGCACAATGTTACATGATACTATTGGAATTCGGTTGGTCCCTTAAGGTGAAGGGTATCGCAGAGTCTCCCCAGCAGAAGTAAATTATCCTCAGAAGGGAGAGGAGCTTCATTTTCCAGCTGGCGGGCAGCTGGTGTGCATGCTCTGCTTTTTGATGAATGGAGTCATTACATTATCTGTCTCCCGTATTCTAGACCACCCAGCACCTTCTTGGCGTTGTCTGCCGATGAGAATAATGGCCCCTTTGTTAGGCTCGCCATAGCAGTGCTTCTGCAGTGTGACCCACTGCAGAACGCTTTTGGGCTGAGCAATTTCCTCTCTGAGAGAGTGTGGCCTTTTTTGAGCATGGAAGTGCTGTCTGAAGATTAGCAAAGGACCCTGCTCACCAAAGACACTCAGCGAAAGTTTAGGTCCCTGCCCCACACCACCACCACCAATCATCCCTGTCACTTCTCTACCATTCATTAAGAATTTTCTATATACTAGTGAAATTACAACTGTTATCTTAGTTAATCTGATCAACAAATGTAAAAGGTCTAATTGCTATTTTTTAGATGAGAAAATTGAAGTGCATGGACAAAATAATCAAGATCATATAGCAACAAAGTACAGAGGAGGAATTCCTATTCCAATTCTAAAGTCTTCCTGGTATGCAACGATAATCCTACAGAATACTATTGCTGCAAGAACTTCAGAAATCAAGTATTTCAATTTCTTTCTCAGTTTTTCAACAAATACTTATTTTGTACCAACAATGGACCAAATACTAAACTAGGCACTATAGTAAAGAAGACACATAAAATTCTGTCTTTTGGAACTTTTATTCCGGAGGTGGAGACAGGCTGTAAATAATTCATTTGGTTTGAGGTCAGTTAACAAATTATGTCCTTTATTTTGTCTCATAGTTCAGGGTTTTCTGCAGCAGAGTCAACCTCAGATCACAGTGTTTTGAAGCTATAGTAATAGTTGTCCTGGGAAATGTATTCTATGCCAATGCTACATTGTAAAAAGTAGGACTGAAGTTGATAACTTTGAATGATTCTTTAAGACATATGTTTAAGTCTCCTATGTTTTTTCAAATATAAAAATCTCTTTCTAGCAGCATTTCATTAAACATTTTAGGACTGCAGAAACTGGCGAAAACATGGCCTTTACATTTTTTTTAGGTTTTTACAATTGAGACAGAAAGTTTTTCAGTGAGTTTAATGTATAAATCTATGGAAAAAAATTAAAAACTTTCCTTAAATAATTTCAAATCCCTCTTAGGTGATTTTTGTAGCAGAGGTAACTGATAATGATACATGATTTGTATTTTTAAAAGTGGTAGGATTCTTTGATTTACTAAAAACAAGAAATGGAAATATTTGAGTTTCAGCCTAATTGTTGTATGAAATGTGAGATCTTTCTTTGGAATTTTGGTTTCCTGGTGTTTCTTGCGCTACTTGGTATGCCGGTGTTCTGGCAGATGGTAATTTGTAATTTAGACCTGTTTCATTAATTGTAGATTTTTTTTCTCCAATCACGATTTCTCTATTGAAAATGACTCCAATTATTTGTACATGTTTCAATAGGTTAATTAGACCAAAATATTCTTCCTAGTGTGAAATATATAGACACCATGAAGTTTTTCCCAACAGTTAAGCCTTCACAAACTTGCTCTTAAACTTGTGGTAGGCCAGTCTTTGGATGTAGCTCAAATTATAAATTTTTGTGAAATTACTAATTGACAATCCCTATTTTCATTTTTGCCTAAAAGACAACCATGGTTCCTTTTGTGTCATTCTGAAGTTCGATTTCTTTACAGAATACAGGAACTTCAAAGCACTTGTGAAGCAATCTTTGCGCACATTGTTTCAGGATGTAAATGCTTTCATTTAGTCCGTTCTAAACTTTTATGGTTGTCTATCTCATGTCTGGTTCAACAGTTTTTTATTTATTCATACATTCAGAGATTCTCCAAAACATTCAGCTTCCCAGCAACATAGTCTGTCTTTTGCATTTGCTATTTTAAAAGGTATTCAATTAAATTAAATAGCTTACATAACAAGTAAATTGGCATAAACAGGTTAGAGAACAAACAGAATGAAATTGGTAAGTGTCAGTTTGGCTGGTGAAAAGAGAAGAATACAGTCCTGCCAGAGAATAGCTTGCTGTCCTGTCAATTAAGTGGAGGTTGTTAGAAGAGCTTCTACTGTATTGGTAAAAGCTTCTACAAAGTATTGGTAAATGATATGCATTTTGTAAAGCTATAAATTTTGATTAATTTTTGAAATATTAATCAAATTGGAAGTCTTTAATAATGTTTAGCAGCCATTTGTACTTTTTTCTTTTATAAATTATCTACTCAAATCTTTTATCCCTTTAATTACAATGTGAATTTCTTTTTTCTTATCATTTTATAAAAGCTTTTACAAAAGCTGTCATATATATTGCAACTATTTTTTCAAATCTCTTTAACTTCAGTTATGGTGTTTTTGTTGCTGAGAAGTTTGAAATTTCAATATACTCAAATCTATTAAACTTGTTCTTATACTTTCTAGATTTCTTGCGAAATTTAGAAATGTCTTCCAAACCCTGATTGTAAAAATATTTGCCGATATTTTCTTCTAGTGTGTTTATAGTATGGTTTTTAAAAATAAACTTAATTAAATTTTAAATTTATTATGTATGTTACAAGTAAGTCAAGGACAAAGGCCTAGTCTTCTCCCACCCCTTCCCCAAGGCTAGGTAGTTGTCTTAAAAAATAGCTACTGACTAGCCAAGATGTCTCAATATTTTACAGTACTACCTTTATGGCTCACTCAGTCCCATCACACACGCATAGATTTCTGCAGTCTCTACTCGTTCCATTGAGTTGATGAACTTCCATGTTAACACCAAGGCGTGTTCATTACAATGCCATTATATTAGATTTAAATATTTGATGGGGCAAGTCTTTCTTCATTATTCTTACTTTTCCAAAAATGTTCTAAGCATTTTAATTAGCTTATTCTTCTGGGGAATGGAAATTTTTTTCTATCTCCATAAATTTTTTATTTCCATTGGGTTGAATGTGTAGATTAGGTTAGAGATAACAAGCACTTTATAATATTGAGATTTTTTTCCCATTCAATATAATGTATTCAAATCTTGTTTTATATCCATCTGAAGAATTTTATAATTTTGTTCATATAGACTGTAAATACTGTATTTCAGCTAGTGCCAAATAATTTCAGCTAGTACCAATGAATAGGATAATTTTTTCATCATATTCACAATGTAATTATTATTTTCATATACAAAAGTTATTAATTTGTAAATATTATGTAACTAGCAAACATACAATGACCAAACCTTTATAAAACACTTTCAGTTGATCTTGGATTTCCCAGTTGATAATCTTCCATCTGAAAATAATGATAAATTTGCCTCCTACATGTCAATATTTTTAACTCTTAAATCTGTCTATTGAATCATCTATTTTATACTTGCTTCAGTCTTGAAATTGCAGAGAAAAGATAAATAATCAGAGATTAAAAACACAGACATGATGAACAGACACTGAAGATTCAACGTCTTGTTAGCCGAGGTCTGAAGAAGATAACAGAGCAAATGGGGGAAAACTCTAAATATGTAAGCAAATATTCCCTGAAATAAAGGCAGACCTAATCCCACTCCATCCCACTCCCACCCCAGAGGCTATGAGTACACCCCCTTTGACCATTGAAGTTGACCATAGTATTTGCTCTGAATATGGGTGCGAGTGATACTAATAAGCTATTCCAGTCCCAAGTCTGCAGAACCATCGCATGTTTGGATTCACCATTTTGAGCTTCTGACTTTTTTGTGAGAAAGACTTGCTCCAGGTACCAAGTCTCCTTCATCCTGCGCTCCACAATGAAGACATGTGGAGAAGCACATGTCCCAGACCAGAGCCGAGAGATGAGCCTAAGATAGCAGAGTTCAGCTGGCCCACAGAGAAATCACAAACCTTTGAGTAGATCAGAAAATAAATGATTTTTGTTGTTGTAAGATATGGTTAGATCTTACTGCAGCATCACAGTAAAAACTAATATATGTGATATCATGAAAAAAATCAAAGAAAACAGATCAAGGCATATTTTGATGAAATCAGTAAACTTCAAGTATAAAGAAGTGTTTTTCTTCCAAAAAACAGTTTGTAGGCTGAGATGACTGAAAAAGGAAACTAAATTGTTCTGATTGCAGACATTGCTCCATCAATATTAGAAAAGGACTTAAAATAAAACCAATAAATAATTCCACAAAGATTTGAAAGTTGTACGACCCCAAGTTTTCTAACTGGCAAAGTCACTGTACATAAACACAACAATAATGTAATGATTTTTAGATCATAAAAGATTTTTAAGATCATAAAAGGTCTTAAAAACCAGAGCATCTGTGATTCTGGAAAATGTGCTTGAAATAAGAATCAAAATAAAGATGTCATAAGTGAGGAATTTATGGTTTATCAAGAGAGATAGTGAACATGGAATCAATTTAAACATGGTGTCCAGTCAGAATAGATATTTTCACAGGAAAAACTACTCAGTGTAAAATAATAGCTATTGAACTATTATTGTTGCAGTTCACATTCATTCCCTAGTGTTAGTGGAATATAAAGTTTTAGTCTCTATTTTTAATTTTTCTTTTCTTTTTTTTTTATTTTGGAGTTTCCAGGGAGAGCAGTTAGAAAAAATTTATTTGCTCGAATAAACTGAATCATTGTAATAATGTTTTCCAAGATTTTGTGTGGATTTTTTTATGATTGCCCTTTACGTATAAAAATATTTTTAAATTTGTAAAGTGGCTAAGTTCTCCTTTAGTTTAATAACTTAAAACCGATATCTAGGCTCTACCTTTCCATCTTGTCATCTAATTGCATGGAGGGACATCACATGTGGCATTTCCTGGAGAATTCATTGAGACAATGAGCGTGAAAATACCAGCAATGCAGAAGGAGCTTAGGGATTGGGACTTGCATCTGAATACATAACTGAGTCAGTACAGGGGCCTCCCCAGCACACTACAACACTCCCTGAACAGCCCTCTGCCTTTCCAGACTTTATCTTCTCAGAGAAAGAACTGGGGCACTGTCTTTTTACCTTCGCAAGTTCAGGTCTAGTACATTGCCTACCACATAACCACCACCCAGGAGATCTGAGTTGGATTCAGGCAGAAAAGGATTTAAAGAATCTCCTCCACACTCCCTCCGGAAGAGAGGTTGCTTAGACAGTAGATTTCTAGTAGACATTTGTTTCAAATTAGCCTCTCACCAGGGCTATTCAACTGTGTGATCAGGGGGACACGGAAGCGGAAGGTCAGGTTCTTTTTGCTGTTCTCTGACTTGCCTCTCCCAACAGTTCCCATCATGACAGTCTTTCCTGGAAAACATTTAGGAAGACTAAGGCTTTTCTTAGTCATCTCTGTAAACACTCTCGGAACATTTAGTAAGTGGCAGACACCATGCTAGACATTTTTACAATTATCTCATTTAATTTTCACTACAATTTTTATGCTGGATATTATCAACCATATTTTACAGATGAGAAACCTATTTAAATATGTTAAGTGATTTGCCCACAGCTAATAAACGTCGGGGCAGTTTTCGAACCCGAGTCTCTCTGATGCTATATCTAGTCCTCCTTTCGTTCTGTGACAGCTGCCTAACAAAAAGCAACTTCGGAAAACACAGTGTTTCTGCGGCCCTCTCTCTCTTCTGTCCTTTCTCCAAACATTGCTCCTACAATGGAATGGAATTCTAAGGAGACAGAAATAAATTCTTTTCTTTTGGAACTCCTTTTCCTTTGGAGTTGTTCCCAGTTCTTGTGTGAACCATGGTTCAACTTCCACATCCTCTCTCTGACCCTAATATCCTCTCAGATCCCTTTTCCAAGAATCCTCTCCCACCCCATGTGATGAATCACCTGGTTTGCCTCAAGACAGAAAACAACAGACTCCAAGCACCTCAGGATTGCCTATAGCTCCAGCTTTTCATGTGCTCAGCCCTGCATATCTTACTTGAACAGCAAGTATATTAAAGAAAGTAATGGATTTCTAATTTTTTAATGCACAGTATGTTCAGCAGAAGGTTAAATGAATTAGTTAGATTGAACTTTATTACTATATTAACTCATTTGTTTATTCCTTTATTCATTTATTACTACGAGTTCACTCTGCATAATGCATTCTATCAGACACAAGGAACTCAAAGTTAATCTCTGCACACAGGGACACCAAAATCTTGTGAGATAAATAAATAAGTGAGCATTACAAAATAATAAGGAAAATTATGTAAGAGGTAGATAGTGTGTAGTAGTGTAGGATTATAGGCTTTGGGATAAATTAGCCAGCATTTGAAGCCTGGCTTCCACACTTCCTTGGGTGTGTGCTCCTATGCAGACTGAGTTTTTTTGAGTTCCATTTTTCTAATCTGTAAAACTGAGATAAGCATATCTACCCATATTGTCATCATGAAGACTGAATGAAACCACACACTATATGGCCTGAAAAAAAGAACCCCATACGCCCCACATCCTATGCCATGAGAAAAGAGGAGTAATAACATTTTTTTCTCAAAATTAAGTCCAGGTTAAGAAGCCAAAATAGAGAAAGGAATTTTTAGGGGACTAAATTATACAAAAATTGAACTAATGTTCTTAGACTTCTGTGTTTGATCAAGTAAGACCTAAATTAACTAGAATATTAACAATTAATGAGCTCTCTGTGTGTGTGTGTAGTGTGGTGTGTGTTGGCAGGAAGAGGGAAGATTTGTAATGCCTCATTTGATTGCACAGTTAATTCGTTTAATTACCCAGAAATAAATTCTGCCATCACCATTAAAAATATTTTAAGATTATTTCCTCAGATGTCATTGCAAGTGTCAAAGAGAAAGCTACAGGTGAATTCGCTTGAGGAAAAACATTCTAAAGATAAAGTCTAGCATATAATGAGCTACCTTCAAAGGTAGCAACTTTCGTAACTGCAGAAGAATTCAGATTAATGTTGTTCACTTGGTTAGCAAAAAGCATGTTGTAGAAAGCATTCAAGTATTTAGTGAAGTTTGAGGAAGGCTTTCCTAGTCATTCCTAACTCCGGGAATTTATGCCTCTGAGCCTGAGCAACCCTTCCGCCCTGGGATCCTGGGAAACCTGCTTAATCTTGCTTGTTTTAGAAGAAGGATTGGTGGGATCTCAGCACTAGACTGTCAGCAACAGCTCACACTCGCTTAACCTCCAAGTAGACAAGAGATAAGATGAGGTGATTGTGCTAAATTTGAAATAGTGCTATAGTCTCAATGTCCTTCTGTCATTGCTGTTTTTTACTTTTGTTCTAAAAAATAATTAAAAATGGTTGCCCTCTGATTTCTGTTGCACACAGAACATCAGCCTTCACCACCACACCCCCCTCCAAGTTAACTGAGACTTCTAGTTGGTCAATTCTAATAAGAACTCTACCGATTCACCTAGGCTGCTCCAAGGTCTGCCTTCCAGTGACTCAAGAATGCAGCCAACGTAATAGTAGAAAGTGGCCCTGCTAAGGATAGACCTAAAATGCATAATGCAAACCACTGGCCCAAGGCCCTACTGGTATTGCTTCCCTCAACAGGTAGGACTGTGCTTGCCTCCAGGAATCCCAGGTTTGAGTGTAATTCCTTTCCCTTTGTATGGGATGAATCGAGAAAAAGTTTCCTGCATTTTCCTGTAGATTAACATATGGGGCTGGAGGAAGGCTGATGCCACTAGAAGTGGGCTCCAGCCCATTACCTCTGTCCTTTGCATACCTAAAGGGTCAGCATTTGAGGAAACTTGGTGCTATTGTAATCAACCGCCCTGTCTCAAGACTCCCTGAGTTTAATCCCTAGCTTTACCATTTGCATGACTGTGGGAAAGTTAATTAACATCTCTGCCCTTCAGTTTCTTAAATAGGAGCCATATGGGGTTGTTAGAATTAAATGAATTTACCCATGTAAACTCTTAACGCACGCAGTGCCTGGTATGTAAATTCTCAGTTAAGTTGGCTATCAATATTGTCATGACTGCTATAAAAATATAATAAAGCCCTTTAAGCTTTTCAGTTCAACCCACATGGTTACTGCTAATAACCTCACCCTGCCCAAATGCACATCTAAACTGATGGTGCTACTCATCTCTTTCCCATGCATTCCCAATTCTAACTTCTAGCTCATGCTACCATCATTGCCCTTCCCAACACATTTCTGCCTCCCTCATCACGCCTGCTGTGTAGCACGCCCAAGTCCAGCTTCACAGCCCGAGCACAAGTTAGGCTCGTGGTTCAGCTGGCCCTCTGCTGCCCTGGATAATATCACTTCTTCTTCCTACTCGAGGTTTCTTAGCTGTTTACATACCAGGAGCTCCTTTGGCAATGTGGTGAAGCCTACAAACCCATTCTTGGAATATTTTAAATGCATAGCACAACAGGGATTTTCAAGAAAATCAATTATAATAGAATACAGTTATTCATATTAAATGCATGATTGGTAATATCTGTGTTTCTTTAACACACTATTTTAAAATATAACAGCAGACTAATAAATACCCATAATTCTGAAGTTATGATGAGTATAAAATTTGAGATATCTACAACTACAACAGAATATGAAAATATGTGATCTTTCTTGATTTTACCGGTATTGCAAATAAGGTTCTGGCCTACATTCATAATTAAAGGACATGTTACATTGTGGTTGGAGATTAGTAAAAATAAACATGTAATTTTTATTTTGTAGCATGTAAACATGGTTACAAACTCATGAATTCTATCCACAGACCTCTTGGAGGATTCTGAGACCCCAAATTAAGAACCCTTGGTATAGTCCAGCACTTTCCAGGGACTCCTGCCATGGTGTCTCAGGTGAACTCACTGCAGATGTCTGCGTGGCCCAGAGTCTGTCTTCATATCTGGGAAGCCGCTTTCGGGAGTCATTGTACCACCTTTTCACCCTCAGCAGAAATCCCCATGTTTCAGTGCTCAGATCCACCCCAGCTTCCTCGGCTTCTACCATCTTCTCTGGCCTCTCACACAGACGTTCTGCTGCCTCTGCCCAGGGTGTGTTAATCGCCTTTTTCAGATGACTGCTAGTGGAGTCTCTATGGTTTTGGAGGTTTATTCCTGTATTGGTAACTGCTCAAATGTTTGCCTTGCCTCCTTCTACGCTTTATAAACCTAAACAGCAGACGTCAGTTGAATTATCATTATCATTTCGACAGAATCACTTTGCATTTTACAAAGCTTATAAGTGATTTCATTTGATTCTTATAACAAGTCTGCAGGGAGGTAGAGCAGTACCATAATCTTCATCATATGTGTGAGCAAAAGTCAAGCAGCTTTCAGAAGGAAGAAACTTGCAGTCGACGATCTAGAAATGAAATCCTCTTTCACCTCCTCTGGCTTGGCGTCTGCAGCATCCCCAAGAGCAAAGAGTTTGGCAAGAACGACAGGTTAGTGAATGTCTAGGGCTGAGTCTTTAGGACTTCTCTTTATCATAACTTCATGGATCACAGTTGAAGAGATCTGTGTATGTGGGGGGAGAGGGAGCTTGTTCCAGAAATTTCAAAAGAAATTCAGCTTCAGAGCTCTTCTCTCATTGTCCATGAAACTCTATTTCTTAAAACACCGCAAGGCTGAGTCTGGGTGTCCCATGAAGACCTGCCAAAAATAAAAAGGCAAAGCACATTAGCCACTGGCAAAGAATCCGGGAGCCGTTTCCTAAACATGCTCATGTTAAAGAAGAAGAAACAGAACCCAAACAAAGGGAATGTGCATTGCTGCCAACACCATGGTCGGTAGCACGGCAGGAGAGAATCCAGGTCTGCAGAGTCCCCACTGAGATTTTAGGTTTATTTGTTCCAGCAACTAGCATTTACCTTCACAAATCCTGTTCATTTTGAAAGATAAAACCAACAGGGATATTCATGGGTGCCTACTAAATGCAAAGCACTTTCCCAGACACACTTGGAAATAAAACAGGATGTTAAATACAGTCTTGGACTTCCTCCTTATTATGTTGCCTCTACAAAAATAGCCATGTTATATATTTTAAATCTAGGACTTGACAAGGTTACATGCAAGTGTGTGTCTCTATTTCTGCATATGTATAAAAACATTTATGGATACTTACTCATATGATTAATCTGAGATGGCTATATCACACCCATATACACATACAGATAACTACATTTGCATATAAAGCATTACATATTTATGAATATATTTATGTACGTGCATGTATACGAATGAGCCTTGTTATGTCTCTACGTAGAAAGCTAATCAGACCTGTGCATGCATAGTGTCTGATATGTATGTGATATACAAGTCAGATATACATGTATGTATACATTTATGCACACATTCAGATTGCAGGCATATATACAGAGATATACATATATGCGTACATATATATATGCAAAGCTAGAGAGATAAATGCATACATTTAAATGTACATTTATATGTCAAATACATGAACACATGTACATGCATATATATGCTATACTTAGACAATAAGTGTGCATAAATCTACATAGACATATACATGAACTATTTTAAACCTCTGTATTGATTCATTTGGTTTTTCTTCCCGATATCCTTGACATCCTTCACTCCACGCTACTGCATCAGTAAACCCTCTGGGATGGGACTGTTTATTGAAATGCCTGCACACACCCTCATTCTTTAAACTACACTCCCTGTTTAGTGCTGTCTGTGTTCCAGAGGGGAAGGCCAATACCCAAATGTTCAGATAGATCCAGGAGAGGAGACAAACAGTATGATGCCGAGGCTGGAAGGCGACTCTAAGAACAGCTCATAAGATGTCCCCCTGAGCTCTGACAGAGCTTGTGCATCTGGAACTACATGACAGGGCTTGAGGCTTTGTTTCCTCAAATAAGATATCTCTATTCAACCTAGATGGCTTATCAGCCAACCCAACATGTGTGACTGCTAAGAAAGGCCCCTGAACCCATGACATGGAGGAACAATTAAGGAAAACATCATTTTATTGAAAAAATTGCATAAGAAGTTATGAAATGAAAAACTATAAAAGTCATTTCCTGAAAGAATAAGTAACATCCAAGACAGTTGGATCATTTATCCATTTATTTGACAAATAACTACTAGCCACGGACTATGACTAAGGGAAGCACTGGGAGTACAGAGACAAAACCCATCTCTGTCCCCAGGGGACTCACAGTCTAGACAGAGAGTTCAAGCAAGCACAAGGCAACATAATGTAAAGAGTGCTACGATTGGATGAGGTGGCTCTAACTCAGGTGTGCGTGCTCAGGAAAGGGTCCCCTTGAGCTATCAAGGATGAGTCGGAGTTAGCCAAGAATGAAAACAGGAAGGACACCCCAGACAAAAGGAACAGCGTGTGCATAATCATGGAGACAATGAGGGTGGGGCAATATTGGGGAAAACAAACCACTTACTGTGGCTGGAGAAAGGAAGCTTGGGTGGAGGGTGGACCCGCTATGAGATGGTTTCAGGGAGAAGAAAAGGACCAGATGGATAACATGCTCACACTCTAAACAGAGGACTTGGCATTTTCCCTTAAAATCAGTGAGGAACCATTGCAGTGCTTGATGAGCCTAAAGGTCGCACTCTGTGATTATAAAACATCATGATTAAAGAATTGTTCGCTTTGTTTTCTTCCATTTTTCTTTAGGTATCAATCATAATATGAATAAATTTGATGATAATTTTATTATACATCTCTCAACTTAAATAGATGTGCTGCTTTAGCCAAGAGAAAGGCATTGAAGTTCTAGCATCTTTATGGAAAATAGAAGAAAGGTACAAAATTCCCCAACATTCTGCATGAGTGGCACGCTGGTGTAGTGGAAAGATGACAGCTTTTGTGATAAAAATGATTGCATTAAAGGCTCCAATAAATGGCCTCTCTATATTCAAACACCTTTGCAAGTGCGGCTTTAGAGCCTCTCCCATCTACCAATGGAATCTATTTCTCCAGGCTTGAATCTATCCCTCGTGTTGGCCAATAGGATGGGGTGAGATGGACATGACAGTGTGACAGTTCCAAACCCAGGCCTGTGTTGTTTATGCTCTTGCCCACGGACCCTCCACTCCCAGAGAACAGCCCACACTGGCGTGCTGGAGCTACATGGTGCAGATAGGAGTCATCCCAGCTGAACCATTCAAGATAAGCCTGGCCCCAGCCAACACAGCAGCTGAGCAAAGACTCAGGAATGAACCGAGTCCCAACCATCAAAGTCTTGTCCTAATCAGCAGAACTCCCCACCTCCTGCTGGACTGGCGAGCAAAACTACATGGTGACTGTCGTTTGCTACTGAGGGTTCCTGGTTGTTTGCCA
Organism: Avahi laniger; assembly: GCA_963575035.1. Taxonomy (NCBI): domain Eukaryota; kingdom Metazoa; phylum Chordata; class Mammalia; order Primates; family Indriidae; genus Avahi; species Avahi laniger. The sequence continues at coordinate 17,859 of CAUYSK010032315.1, forward strand.
CGTGCTATTACTGTGGCCCTAGATAATAGATGCAGGCTGGGAATCCACGTGACTGATTTAAGCCCTAGTGTCTCCACTTCTGAGCTATGTGTCCTTGTGAAAATCATTTCATCTTTCTGAGCCCATTTTATTATCTATAAAATGGGGAGAAGCATCCCCACCCAGGCCGAGCTTTATGGGGATTAGAGTGACGTGTAAAATGTTGATTGTTAATAAGTTTTCAGTAATTGGAAGCTTTCCTTATCCTTCGGTTCTCACAGTGCAGATGAGATATGCACTTGATTAAGGGTCAGAAAACGAATGCTATGAGGTGAACGTGGCTTGAGGGGATCTGAACACCTCTTTAGCCAGAACTATAAAACCAACAACTAGTTTAAAGCAGGCTTCTGAAGACAACAGAAGTTTCTGCAACCCTAATGACCACAGGACTGAGAGCTGGCTGTCCCATCTGAATGGTGGGACCTTTCCCTCCCTGGCTGGGCCTGATCACCGCTCTGCACCCCTGGGGACCTCCCCCTGAGATCTCCAGCAATGGTTGGCAATGGGAGCGTCACACTCAGACCACCCAGAAGCCTCAGCTGATGCACTTGGCTGCCTAATTAGGAACATGAACTGATGGGAGCATGATGTTCCGGCAGCCTGGGCTTGCCGCTGCCCCGACTTTGGCTCTCTGGGTCGCTCCATGGGGGAGGCAATGCTTTTGATCTACAAAGCCCATGTCCACTTTGATCCTGGTCACCTCTGAGGTCAATCTTTCAGCAGCTGGCCCCTCCCACCATGGTAGTCACCTGTGCCCTGAGACAGGAGTGTTTAATATTTCCAGATGGAAAGAATCCGGGAGAGAAAGAGAGATGCTTTGGTGGTGTAGCCAAAATGTGGTTTGAAAGAGAACTGAGACGCTCCATGCATTTTGTTTTATACTTTAGCATCGTGTTAGAAATGGGAAAGAAAGGATTTAAATTACTGATATCCTACCAGGCACTGGGCATGGGTGCACGCATTATTGCAACAAACCTGGAATGCAAGCTGAACTGCACCACTTGCTGTCTAACATCCGTGAGACAGTCCTTATGCTCTTCAAATCTCAGTTTTCTCAGCCAGGAAATAATAATTTCTTTTACAATAATAACACAGGTAAAGCACTTAGCTTTTACCGACTACTAAACATACTACTTATAACAACTACATAATTGAAGTATCACTGGCCATTTTAGAGCAGAAGAGGTAAGTTCTCAAGGGGTCCAGGTGGGTAAGAGCTGGAGGTGAGATCTGAGCTCAGATCCACCAGGCTCTGCGTGCCTGGCAGATTCTGTCACTGTCTATTATGAGCTAAACACTCTTTTCCATGAGTTGTTTGGTTCTCCTGTTTGGCTCAATTGGTCAGGCCAATTGGTGATGGTGACAATGGCAAAAATAGCTCCTTAAAATGAACTTAGTATCTCTGTTGTGCATGAGTTATTCCCTATGAAGTTCACCCATGAACTTTTTTTTTGTGACTTAATGATCCAAATAACTTATTTCTTTATTTTTCAGCTTTAAAATTCTAGCTTTTTTAGCTTTGGATGGAAATCTTCCTAAAAGGATTTATATACTACTATTCTTTCCTAAAGAGAGATGACTGGCTATGAGTTTAAACTTTTCTTGATGATGTGGTGCCATTATTATGACTATCGATGAGAAAGCTCTACAGTGAGACGGTTCTGACTCTGCCCGCACTCCCCCCACTCACCCGTCGGGCTCTCAGTTCCTGCCAATGTCTGTCTCTACAGCCTTTCTCCGCTTCAACCTGCTCTGGCAGTGATTCTCCACACCTCTGTGACCACAATTAACTGGCAGTTTTGTCAGCGATGCAGATATCAGGGCCCTACCCGAGACAAGCTGCGGGGCTGGGGTGAGGTTCAGACCCTCCCAGTTTTAACAGGCTCCCCAAGGAGATGCTGATGCAGGTGGTCCGAGGATCAGACTATGAGAAATATTGTACTATGGGCTGAAAACCAAGTTATTCAGTCACTTATCTCTTCGACAAATATTTTCCAGGCTAAGGATCAGGTCCAGGACATGAAGAGATGAAATACACTGACCTCTCTATCCTGGAGGTTCACAGGCTAGTGAGTCAACAACCCTAAAACAAACAACCGTCAGTGCTGGGCCAAGGGGAATAACACATTTACACTTGAAAGAGCACTTAACCTATCAAGGTTGGCTTCACTGTGGCACAAACCACAGAACACGGTTTCAAAGGATGAATTCCCGGTCCAGGTAGAACAGAAAGGTCATTTTAGGTAGAGGGACTGGAATGTGGAAATCAAGGACCAGAAAGGGAAGCTGGAAACGGGAGGGAAATGCCAGTACAATGATATTGAGAGCACGAGGAATGCGACTGGGAACAAGAAGCCATCCTGCCTGTCATTGCAGGCTCTGAGAGGAAGGTGGGAATTTATTCAGAAAGTGATCAGGAGCAAATGGGAGGTTTTCATCAAGACAATGGTGTGATTAAAGTTCAGTTATAAAAAAATGAACTGTCTGCGACCTTCTCAGATTTCTTCACCTGTTTGTATCCCTGAACTCTGAGGTCCTTAATCAAATAGAACCACTTATGTGGAGCATTTCTGACCCAGGCAAAAGTTCAATTTGGCTAATAAGCTCATGGAGCTCCACTGGTCAACCACCATACCCTTAAGAGCTAATAAAATAGAGCCCCATTCTGCTGCTACTTGTTGGTTATGTCTTAAGCGTGTCATAGTAAATATATATGATTTCCAATGCAACCCTACCACCAATCCTGTAATCAGCAGACCTGTTCTGACACATAAAAAGCAGAGAGCCAGAAAGGAGGAGAAAGATCCTTCTCATCACACAGGTAAGAAGTGGTGGTGGAGAATTCAACCCCTTGCTGGCTGGTTCCAAAGCCTCTTCCTTCTTTGCCACTGTCTCTCAGCACCAAACCTTCCCCTCTTATGAAGTAAAAGGGCAGATCTGGAGACTTCTGAGAAATGGTATCTTACAAATCAGTGTAAGTGGAAGGTGATGACCACGTTCCTATAGACAGGCATCCACAGATGTAAGTTCCTCGAAGTGTCTGTCTCCCTGCTCTGCCTGTCTCCAGGAAAGGTAAGAAATAGAGCCGTGTGGCTCAATGTCATCCTTCTTCCCCAGCCCCAGCCTCCATTGTCACATGGCGTCACCGTGGTCCACACTTTAACTTGAGTCACATTATCCACAAAGGACTTCCGAGGGGAGAGTCTGGCACCTCAGATCAGGCAAGCAGCAGACAGGGCCGGTGTGTCCAGCATTTGCCCAGCCACGTGACTGAAGCTCCTCACCCCTGGATCCATCACTCCATAGGTTTTCCAACAGACTGACATCTCCCAGACAGGAGCTCTCCAGAAATCCGAGGTGCTCTAAGAGTCTTCACTGCTCTTTTTTTTTTTCACTCCATCCCCTGTGCTTAAGTTTCCTGGCATTAAGTCCTAGCCTTCCTGGAGAACTTTGGAGCCACTGAATTGCCTGGACACTAATGACCTTTGTGCTTGTGCCTCAACCTACCACTCATTTGCTTCCTCTTCCTGTAGCTATAAATACTATTATTAAATCATTCATGAGAATTTTATTTACTGACCAACATCTATGTGCAAGTCACTTAAATACATTATCATTTAATTGAAATCTCAAGGCTCCCTGCGGGAAAGCATAATTACTTTCATTTTACAGGTGAGAAAACTGAGGCAGAATGATTGAGTGACTTACTCAAGATCACACAGGTGGCCTGTAGTACATCTAGGATTCAAATGAAAGATTGTAAGCTGGTACTCGCTGAACCACTGTCCCTTTTGGCCCTTTTGCCAAAAGAATATAGGCATTTTCATGTCTCCCATCTACTAATCTTAAAGATTCGATCCTATCTTTGGATTCATACCCTTAGATGTTGTGAGGAAGAAGGGAAAACTTCCCCTTTGTCTCTGGAAGATTCATTGAAAGATTAACTCACAATAAGGCAGATTAATAAGAGAAAGAGATTATAAATGTATTTACCATGCTCACGGGGAAAATCACAGAGTGATTACCCAATATTCCAGTGGGGTTCCCTCATTTAACGGGGAAAGGGGAGATGAGAAATACAGGTAATTCTGTTGAGGGACAATAAATGATTACTAGGGAGGATGAATGGATACTTAAGAGAATGAATGGATGGGGGGAAAAGATTGACTTGCAAATGATTCTCCTTGGAAATTAAATTGACCTGAGAGATAAACATTATTTTTTAAATGGATGGGGCCAGGTCTGGTTACATTCTTGATCTTCCTTTCTGCCGTGGATATTGAGGTAACACGGAGGGGAAAGAAAGACCATTGTCTTCCTAGTAGGGTCTGGATCTCAGGCAGGTAAAGAAACTTCAAAGATTTTGGGAGATCCCCAAAATGAGGGAGGGGAAGGGGCAGGCAGGAAAGGTCAAAAAGACCTTAAGCCTTTTTCAGTCGATCCAGTATGTCAAAATGTCATATTTTGGGGTAAAAATGTTTCTAATTTTTTTCAATGCCTACACCTAAAATAATAATCACCATGGCAGTACTTCTGGAGCACCTATAGAAACTTCAACCAACAAATAAACACACCCGTGTCTGAATCCAGAAGCACTGAGCCCACTCTAGTGGTGCGTGTGCCATAAGAAATCATTTGTGTAGGACATTTTGTAAGACAAAAACATAGCAACGAAGGAAAGGATGTACAAATGTCAAATTCAGTGTTTGAAGTTTAAATGTTTATTAATACCATTTGGAAACTGACTGTTAAATATGACCATGAAGGAAGAAAAAATACCCCTTGTCTTTCCGCCCTTCAAAGTCCCTCTGTATCACAGCTGCGAAATTTCAAAGGGGGCAGGGAGGGAGTTTTGTATAGAAGACGTTTCAAAGATGGAATCTCCTTCAGGAATGAGGCCGTGTGGTCCCAGGGGGGTGATACGGAGGCTTTTTTCCTAATTGAATCCTCCTGTTTTTCGTGTTCAGCCTCCCAGTACTGCTTTTGGACTTTCCCCTCTCCAACCTTCATCCCTCGAGGATGCCAAAAACATCCAGAGCACTTGATAAAATACATATCGGGTGGGATTCTTCCAGTGTTAAAGACACTCACATTTTATAATTAAGGAATCTTTAGAAGCAGCTTTGGAAAGGACAGACACAGGCTCAGAGATGGTTGAGCAAAGTGGGTGTCCCTTGGGGGTGATTTGAAGCCAGGTCTCTAGATAGTCTCTGGTCATAAATTACTCACAATCAGTCTACCAACCGCCTGCTCCCCCCATTTTCAACATTCTGAAGAACGCTTTACTTATTAGAATGTCAGCTGGGTTTACTTATGCTCCCTTTTAAAACAGAAACACCCCAGGAAATATGTGGAGACTTTCATTCACCAACACTTTAGTGCAAATTTATTCAATCAGATGCTTCCTCCTAACACCTGGCTCTGAGCAATCGTTTCAAACAATGCAATTTGATGACAAAGGAGGTGAGAGGGAGGGAGGAAAGGAGGGGAGAAGAAAGGAGCCAAGAAGTCGAAAAGAGAAACAGAGTTCCCCAGAGGAGAGGGGTCAAACCACCCTCGGAAGGTGAGTATTTCTTTGTGTGTCGGGAGGCGATCCTTCCTTCCGCCATTGCTCCAGGCTGGCACTTCCCCTTGGCCGTCCTCAGGAGCTTTGCTTCCGCATCCCACCGGAAGAGTAAAGTCCTTCTGCCCACGCTTTGCATTCTCCTCTAGTTACCACATATTGCCCCCTTCCTCTTTCTAGCCCCACTTCTCGAGGTTTCCCCAAACCCCAAATCGGGAGACAGATTTGAGCCCGGCTCCTGTCTCCTTGCTAGCTTTGCAATAAAGTTTTCTTCTCTCAGACTCTAGTGCCATGGCGCGGGCTCCCGTGCACAGCAGGCACCACACGTCGGCGCTGAGCTCAGTTGCCCACAACACCTCGAGGTCTGCTCCCTTCGGTCTCCTCCGCAGATGCTGTCTGTGCTTCCCCTCCTTCAGCCCACCCTTTAGTTAGTTATTTTTTCCCTAGTGACTTTATTGCTCATTTTATCTCTTTAAATTTTTTATTTACATATAATAGTTGCATGTATTTTGGGGGCACATGTGATATTTTGGTACCTGTACACAATGTGTAATAAGGAAATCCGGGTATCCATCACCTCAAACATTTATCATTTCTTTGTGTTGGGAACATTACAATCCTTCTCTTCTAGCTATTTTTAAATATACAATAAATTATTGTTAGCAGTAATTTCCCTACTATACTATCAAATACTAGAACTTACTCCTTCCATCTAACTTTGTAAACTGTATCTTTGTGAACTTGTCCATTGCCATTGTTATGAGAAGGACGGGCCATGCCCCACATCCGGCCCACACAAGTGCTTTGTCAGATGTGTCTGAACTACACCCTGCAGCCTCCCAAATCTGCAGTCTCCACTGCTACTGCTGCAGCCTGAGCTAGCAGCCTCTCTCACCTGTTCTACTACAATGACCTCCTAAACAATCCTTCTGCTTTAGAGTGCTGTCTCAAAAGCAAAATTCAGATTATTCACTTCCCAGGCTTCATAACCTTCTGTCATCCCACGACATTCAAAATACAATCTAACTCTTCCCTACACTCTGCCCGCAAGGCCCGCATGACCTCTTCAAGCCTCACTTGTACCTCTCTCTCCCACATTCATGAAGGTCAGGCAACACTGGACACTTTTTTTCTGAAAAGGTGAAGTTCACTCCCATCTCAGGGCTGTTGTTCCTACTGTTGCCATTCCCTGGACCAGTGTCCCCAGACTCTGCTCACAGTCACTGCTTCCTGCCCTCCGACTCCCAGCTTAGCTGCTGTCTCTGCAGGAGGTTTTCGTAAGCAGGCTATCTATAATAAGATCACTTACCTGCCCCCAATATTATTGTCAATTGCATCACCCCTTTTATTTTCTTGATATTATAATCTGAATTTATTTTGTTAATGATTTTTTTATATTCTTTTTTCCCCCAAACTCCCACTATAGTGTATATTCATGAAGTGAAGAAATTTTGTCTTTTTACTTCTTTATCCCAAGTGCCTAATTGTCAGACACAGGGTTGGCCCTAAATAAATTTGATTCAATAACATGGATGAAAAGCAAGAGGAGTGCCCACAGGGGGAGTCTGAATGGACTAGGTTCGCCAGACTTCTCTTTGGTTAGAAGCAGGTACTTGTCAGCAGGACCAGGGAAAATAGCCCGAAGGAGTCAAAATAGCGTAGATGTTGAGTTAAAGATACCTACATGGCCACGTGCATGCTCTTTCCTTCAAATCTAAACTTTAAACACTTGGTTTAGGAACTAGGAAAGCTAAATGTTAGTATTTTCTGGTTTATATGATAGAAATGTGGTAATGAGAGCAAAAAATCACAACTCTGCACCTCCACATTCTCATCTATAAAATTGGAATATATGATGTGTTTTATGGGATTATGTGCTTATTCCAAAGTCACCCTGCAAGTTAGTGACAGAGGGGAGTTAGAGGTCTGACCTTTCTCGTTCCTAACCTGTCGTGTATGCTCTGCCCGCACGTATGTGCGTGAGTGTGTCTACATACGTGTGGGTAGTTGTACGACACGACCTTCAAACGTTCTCCCATATTAAACAGCAGCGTCACCTGATGGGATGAAGCCCGAGAGTTCTCCAGTCTCTTGGTTCCCACTCGCATACCTGAAGCAAGGAACGCTGAAATTCCTTATCACTAAAAACTCTTCTCTAATTCTTCAGAATTCTGTGACCAGATGGCATGAACAGCTGACTCTCCTTAGAAAAATTAGTAAGAAAAGGCAGAAAATAGAAGAATGCAAAAATACTTTTCAAAGTTTCAGGAGAGAAAACAAAAATTGTGCAGAAGAGTGCAAAAACCACACATGAAGAAAACCAATTCTAGGGTTTCAACTTGACGGGGACGAGCATTTAGAGAAGGCTGGAAGTGGCAGCGCCTGAAGCACCACAGTGAGTGATAAGCACACCTCCGTCCCCCCCTCCCCAGGAAAGAAGTCAGTGAGTTGAGATAACATCGAAGCTTAGAACCAGAGGGACAGTAGAAAAGAAATGATACTGAGAGGACATGGACTTCGTAGCAAATGAATGAACATCATAGAGCATCTGCATAAAACCTTTTTTTTATTTTGCTTTTCAAAATAAGTGATCATTTTTTAGCATTGCATGCGTGTTGGTGCACCGCATTGCATGGTAATGTGAAGAAAGAAGTGGAATCGGATGCTTAAAGGGCTTGAGAGCCAACATTTGCTGAGCACCTGCCTGCCACGTGCCAAGTAGCACACCAAGAAGCAAGCAGCCCCTGTAGAAACAAAAATGTTTTAGCCTAGAAAACCCAAGTCTCTCATTCGTACAGCTCTACAAGATTGGTGGTGTCATCCCGTCATGCAGGTAGGAAGACCACGGCTCTGAAAGGTTAACGGACTTGCTCAAGATGAAATGAGATTTGTATCCAGCTTTGTGTGATGGTCAAATAAACTCCCTTCATTTTAAGAAGAGATTTATTAAAGTAATGTTAACAAAATTGATACAGATGATTCTGAAAGAATTTTGCACAGAGGTCTGCTATCTTCCTTCTGAAAACTGTCTCTCCTTCACCGTTTCATTGCTTTGCTTAGTCTCTTTGGGCTCCTCACGGAGATGTGATGTTTGGGCTTGGAGTGCCCACTCCCAGCAGCCTCCTTCCAAGTTATCTCCACGTTTGCTGAGAAGTTCAACTGCACAGACAAGCCCCCGGGCAGCAGAAGGGGGCAGCCAGCCATGAGTCGAACAGTGCACTCCAACTGCCTGTTTCTCCTGGTACAGCACTGGCAACAGAACAAGCGTTAATTATTCCACTTCCAGCATCCTTCAGAAGCAGCAGTGACTGTGCTGAAACCTGGCCAGGACAGCCTGGTGGGCCCCACAGTCGCGCAAGTTCTTCCTCAGAGGAAGTCATCGCATCACACGGGGGCGGCAGGGCTGAGCTGCCTGGAAACCCGTCCTCAAGTGGCACGTTCATTCTACTTTCCTTTCCTCGCTCTCTGCTCTTCCTTCTTCTTTTTCTCTTCCTTCCTCTTTTCTTTTACTCCCTCCTCTCTTGTTATATCTGTTATCTGCAACCTCCTTATTTCCTTTCCCGTAAGCTATGCTTGCTCCTTCCTTCCTTTCTTCTTTCCTTTTATCCTTGCCTTCTCTTATTTCATTCCTCCATTAGCCTTCCTTCATTATCGCCCGTCCTTCTTCCTTCTTTCTTCCTCCTTTTCTATCTTTTTGTTTGCTTTCTTGCTTTCTGAAGCTCTGCAACTATAGTGTTCTGCATAACACATTACCCAGTTTTAAAAAAAAAGAAAGAAAAAAAAGAAAGCAAAGGAAAGAAAAGAAAAAAAGGCTTAACTATGATTAAAAAAATATATATATATCGTGGAAGTCATACCCTGATCTCTCTCTCCCACGCCTCTTCCTTCTGATTCTGGAAATGATTTAAGTCTTTCCATTGCAGAATTAGGGGAATCTCTAACCTACTTCAATTCCAGCTGATGCAGGAATCACCCTGGCAACATGCTCAACAGATATCCTCCAGATCGTGGTCAAATACACACAGATGTGGCAGAGAAGAGTCAAGGAGAGTCAGGGGGAGCCAGGTGGCTCAGCTCAGCACCCAGGTCAGAAAAATGGAGGCCCTAGGGAAAGTGGCCAGTTCTAAGGTGAACACCCTCTGTTGACAATCACTTGGGTCCAGAGAGAAAGCTGAGGGGCATGAAAGTCATCATGGCACAGGGAGCTGGGCACTTGTGTGATTCTAGGTTTTTTGTAGGGTGCCAGGGCAAATAAGCAAGATACTATAGTGGCTGGGCATCACTGAAAAGGCCCGTGCACATCCCTCCTTTTGTAGGGGAGCAGAGGAAGGGAAAGTGTATGCTCATTAGTGCCAGAACTAAGTCTAGAACTCAAGTCCCTTGACAGTAATTACTATCTTAGTCCATTGCACTCGGCTAAATAATATTTATCTCCCTGAATAAAGCAAGCTGCTCTTGCCAAGAGATTTGGCTGAAGCCCTTCCACGCAGACCCAACTCGGCAGCTGACCTCTGCCAGCCCACACGTTGTGTCTCCTCCTCCTTCCTGTCTGCCTCCTCTCCTGCCTGATCTCCACACACCAACTTATCCTTATCCTTATCCCTTACCCCTTATCCTTGTGGATGGCTCAGATCTGCCAATGCCATCTGGTGGCCTTCCCAGTCTGGTGGCCATCAACCTAACCAGATCTTTGTCCTACATAAGAATGCTACTCTATGCCCTGCTCTATGTCCTACATAAGAGTAGCATCCCTGAATGAAAAGACAAGAGGCATCCACCCTCGGCATCAGCATTGGGCTCCAGAGCAAACACTGCAGGTAGGACTCCGGCTGCCCCCATGTGAAATAACAGGGTGTGGAGTCTGCCGCTGTTCACTCAGTCAGTGCTGGAGGAAGCACCGGTCTATACAGCTTCTACATCTCTAGCTACATCAGCCTGGATGGGAGTTTAGAGATTATCTACACCAACATTTTTTAGAATGTAAAACAAAGCCCATGGAGGGAAATGACTTGCCAAAAGTCACACATCATTTAGTGACAAATCTAAACTGAAAACAAAGTCTGTCTCTCATTCTGGTCTGAAAGCACCCACCATCGCATGAGACACACAGGAGAAGGCAGTGAATGCTGCTTCTGCATCATTTTCCCGTCCCCTTCTCCTTGCTCTCTCCTTTCCTTCTTTTTCATGATTAAAGTAAGTTATAAGCACTTAGTTCATGTTTTCCTGGGATTTTTCCAACTTTGATTTGATTTATAGATCTGTAAGTTTTTCCTTTCATTCATGTCTATAAACGCACTCAAAGGGCTACTGAGATCCCTTTTCTGACCTCTTTTCTTCCGGTTCTACACAGGGTGGAGGGCTAAGTTAAACAAACGACTTCCCAGATCATCTTCAAACACCGACTGGGCTCCCACCGGGCTCCGGAAGGAGCGCACAGGGGCCAGACACATGCCCCGTTAAGCTACAGACTCCTGCACTGTTGGCACCGCCCGGATGTGCTCCTGAGGAAGAACAGGACAGGCAGAGAAAGAGCGGAGGAAGTTGGAGGTGGCAGGCGGAGGCGTTCCTGATTCGCAGTGTCTCAGCCAGGCGCTGGGAACATGCAACTTGCAGTTGGTTTGCCAAAGACAAAAGGGTAACATTTGCCTACAAATTCCAGAGGACTGAAGCCATAGAAAATCTCAGTGCTGGGCCAGGGAGAGCAACAGTTATCTTGCCTCAGTCTGGAGATGAATTTCAGGGGCTCTTTTCATCCAGGAAGTGGGGAGGGAACAGAGAGGAGGAGGCAAGTGGGGATGCAGGGGGCGAAACAGAGTCAGCAGGGCTGGGCTTTGGAGACCTGGTTCCGATGCTAGCTGCAACCCCAGCAGAGACAATTGGTAGGTTGGCTGGTCTTATGGCCCCAGGGCCACCCAAGTCAGATGGACCTTGGGTAAGTTAATTAATCTTTGTGAATCCCCATCTTCCCGCATACATCATGGTATGAACACACCTGCTTAGCAGGATTGCTGTAAAGATTAGAAATCGTCAGCACAGAGAACAGAATAATCATGGCTGTCCTAATGATCATAATGGTCATTACAGAGGGGAAAGGGAGGGCTATTTCCCATAGTCTTCCATTTAAGTGGGATGATTTTGGAAAGGACACTCTTGCAGGCCATTCAGCACTGGCAGAATGAGTCCTTTGCTTCAGCCTGAGAACCTGCTGTCTTTGAGTTGTGTGTCTGAGGGAAGCACCCAGAATGCACACCAGATGGGTGTTGTATAAATAGCATCTTTGCCACGCTGTTGTCACTGCCCAAATTTCCTTCCTAAGAACTAGGTCGTGTCTGCACTTCTGGGTGCCCTGGCCTCTCGCCCTGGCTGGCGGTGGCCCCTGGTTACGCTCGGCCATGGCCCTGCCTGAGGGGTTCGGGGACTCCATGACCTGCGAGTGGCTCTGCGGCTGCACCAGCTCAGCAGTCTATTCAGTCAAAAGAGAGCAGCACCGGGGATGTGGATCCAAGTGCACAGGCGCATCTCCATCTGGCCGAGCATCTTCTGTCTGGGACGTGACCGCCCACACCATTCTCTTCTGATCAAACAGTCGGACTCGCCATGATTCAGCTCCCATCTCAGTTCTGCAGGACCCACCTCCTCCCGGGGACTGGAAGGCCTGTCTAATGAGTGAGCAGGAAGTGTAGGCTGCGCAGTCCTCCCAGCTGAGACTCCGGGAGAGCCGACTCACATTCGAGATGTCGATGGAACTTTTCTCCTGTCAGTATTTTTAGCCTTATTAGTTTTGCATTATCTTTGGGAGAGGAGGCTGGGGGAGGCGAAAAGAGAGGGCATCAGAAGGCTGGGCTTCAGGTTGCAGAGTGGTCCCTAGTAACTGTGCGATATTTGTTCTTACCTCCCTGAGACTCAGTTTCCTCATGTGCACAGTGAAGATAGTCCTGCCTGCCCACTTGCTAGACTCTAAAGAGACGATACGGTGAGTGAAAGGGCTTTACCAACTGTGAAGCACCAATGTTTCATTGTGATAGATTACTAACCCCTGTGAAAAGATATTTCCTTTTTTTATCCTAAAACTACTCCCGTTAGATGTCACCTCTATGTGGATTAGAGGCAGACGTTGTGACAAGGGCTTAAGAAATTGGAAAGAGAGGAAGCTGAAGGTTTCAGAGTAAGGGAAGTGGGGATTAGATTTCTGGAGTTTGCTAAACTAAATCCCTCCTTTCCTGTCTTTCCTGCTTCCTACCCTCCCAGCATTTCCTCTGTGAGGAGACTCTGAGTGTCTCCTCTTCCAGACACTGATGCAGGGGCTAGAGATGCAATGATGTGAATCCTTCAAGGAGCCAGGAGTGCAAAAAAGGAAACAGAAGCAAAATGAAACTGAAATACAGTGTGCGAGGCGATAACAGAGCAAGTGCCAGATCCAGGAAGCCCGAGGAGAGAGTAAACCAACTCATTTTCTGTAAAGGATTATAGGGAAAGCATTTTAGAGCAGTAATAGTACCTTTATTTTACAGATGGGGAAACCAATACTGAGGAAGGTTGGATGACTTGCTAAGGTCAAAAGCTGGTAAGTCCACAGCCTGGACTCGACCGTGTTTGAGTCAAAAGATTCTTCCCTTTCCATCACACTGTTCTGAGCAAAGCTGGCTTCATGGGAAGAAGTATGATGCTATTGAAAAAAACATTCTGCATCAGAATTCTTGGTGTGAGGAGATAATACTCCTCTTCAAAAGCCTTTTACTGTAAGACCTCCTCCCCAATACAAGCCTTTATCCTTCTAGATCAGGACCGTGTTTTCTGGGTGCGGGCTGCCCCTCTTTCCTGTCCATAGACATACCACAGACTCCATCAGATCAGTGTCTACAGGACACACTACAAATTCTTAAGTCCTTCCTACAATCTACCCCTCTCACTCCACTCTACCTAACCTGCCCCCAATTTTCTCCCAAATTCACCCAACCAAACTTCGTCTCTGTTCCTATATCCCTGAGATGCTGGCAGCTGCGGGTGAACCGCCTGACAAAAATGGCCCAGAGTCAGAAGCAGCTCCCAACTCAGCCATGCATAGAATGTCAACTTGAACAAGGTCACTGAGGTCTTTGAGCCTCTGTTTTTGTGTCTCTAAAACGAGAAAGTTAACATTGACCCCATAGGCATGATGAGAGGCTCAAGGGATGTGATTTATTACTGAGAGCTTAGTGCAGTGTGATGCATCCGATTGTTGCCGACGCAGAGGGCAATCTGTGGAGACACTTCGGATCTGAGGGAATCTCTTTTCTTTAAAGAAAAGGTCGTGTTGGATGCCTTTAATTCTATAAGCTTCAAATCATCTCTTCAAAATGATCCTCTTTCCCACAGGGGCCCCTCGCCCCTTAGGCTCTGGAAGTGTAGATCAGCTCAGTCTCAGACCTGTCCACCTGCTGTTAGTGCCTAATTTTTCTTATTCTTCTTCCTGCAAAATGTGTTTCTCTTTTCTAATGAAGGTTCCCTCCTGATAGCTGTTTGGAGTCCAAGAATCCAGCACTTGGAATGAGGTTCTATGAATACATGCTGGGAAATGTGGGCCCAACATCAAAAACGATTGCCTCCAGCACAGTCTGGCCTGTAGACCCAGCCTCCAAGGGGAAGTGGCGGTAGCGTCCCTGCCTGAGTCATTAGGCGGTTGGGCTAATGACAGGCTTGGAGCAAACAGCTTGCACGTTGTCAGGAGCTCTCTCCAGCTGGCGAGGCCAGACACAGGAGGACTTGACCAAGGCGCCCGGCTTCCATCTCCCATTTCTTCAAATCCTTCACCTGTATGACATTGCAATTAGCTGGGATTTTCTCTATAGAGTTCCCCTGGAAGATCTAGAGGAAGTGAGGGATGCCCTCCCTTGCCTGATTCTTCATTTCACCTGCCCAGTCTTTAAGCTCTTTAAACTCACATAGAAACTTAGGAGAGGGGGTTTGGGGGCTGAGGACGCTTTCCTGCCCTCCTGCCAGCAGCAGTTTGATAAGCGGCACAGTTCACAGAACCCACTAGCTCCACTCAGTGCCTTGGGGAGAAAGTCTGTGTAATTTTCTTTCAGCACGAGGGCAGTAGAAGGTCAGAAAGACGTAGGTTTAATTACAGTGTCTGTCACCTTGGGCTAGAGACCAGCCTCCGCTGAGCTTGTTTCCTCAGCTGTAGAAAGTACATCATAATGTTGAATATAATTGAATTCAAGATGTTATTATTTTATGCAGTACCAAAAAATACACAAAAAATAAAAACCAATGCCACCAATTAAACTGAGACACTATTGACAATAAAATGCATCCTAAAATAAGAGATGTTAAGTGTTAAAAAAGAAAAAAAATGTCAGAAAAAAATGCAATGTGGCACCTACCTCCGAGGGTTCCTGTGAAGATTAATTAAAATCATGCATCTGAAAGTGTTTTGAAAACTGTTAAGTACTGTAGCTACACTGTTACATTTGATGGTGGCAGCACATTGCTATGGAAAAGCACGGGCTTTGAGGTGAGCCAGACGGGGTTCGAATTGCATTTCCAAGCTATGTGATCTTGGGCCATTTCTTTAATTCTCATGGACCTCAGTTCTTCACTCTGAAGGATGGGAATTGTAATTCCTGCCCCGCTTCTCTCACGAGTGTAGGGTCACAAGTACACACAGGATGTACGTACACTAAAAGTCATTTATTTATCTGAAATTCAAATTTCACTGGGTATCTCCTGTTTGTATTTGCTAAATCTGGCGACGCTATATAAACTAAGGGGATCAACACACATAAGGCATAGGGCAGTCTGGATCACAGGAATAAGACTTGGGAATTGTCTAAGGGCAGGAAGGACTCAGGGTGAATGAATGATGAGCTTCCCTTGGTGGCTAGAGCCAGCAGCAGGGCAGTCTGGGGGGACAACAGAGACAAGAAGATGCCACCCCTGAAGGCTGCAGCCTAGGCTGGCAGGAGCCTGGAGGCGGGAGCTCAGATCCACGCTTCGCCTGATGGTGTCTTACAAAAATCCAGGAGCAACAGACTCCAAATACATGTCTTAAAAAAATGGAGATGACTCAGTGAGTAATAGCTGCAGGAAGAGAACTCAAGAGCTGCATTGAGTAAGAACATGTTTCAATGTTTTTCAATAAGCCAAGGAAAAGTGTAAATTATTCATTTGTTATTTTTGTAAGTGTTTCAAATCTATGATGTTTTTTTTTCCTGTTGTGTCTCCAGCTCTTGTGTCCACAAGAATGTTTCTCCCTCATGAAAGTAACTTCTTTTTTGCAAATGGAGTCTCAAACCACACCGAAATTGCAAATGTAAAGTTCATTTCTCCCCTCTCAGATCCCACTGGAGAGAATCCTAGGTAGGCTCTGGGCTTAATACTACTACCTTGTTCTGAGGAGAAGGCAGAGCTTATGTGGCGCTTGGTTTGTTTTGACTTTAGGAGTTGCTAAATTCAGGTCTTTGATATTTGACCATGTTTTAGAACTATTGAAAGAGACTTGGATTTTTGTCAGTAATAAATGAAAGGCATTTGTGTTTTCTCAGAACACACTTGTACCTGTGAATGAGGTAGACTAGGGTTATGGTTCCTGGTTTACCCATGGGACTACTGAGTCCTAGGGTCATACAGGGCTGGCCCGAGCTCCTGCACTGGGTTGGTGGGAGCTGGATTCTGGCCAGGCCCCCCCTTCCTCACTGGTTGTCTTGGCACTTCAGTCAAACCATCCGGAGCTCTGTTGCCTCATTGAAGAAATCTAAAACCAGAAGAAAAAAAAAGAAATATTATAAATACTGCTTGTTTGCAGGATTACTTGTGAAGGTCATATGAAATAATATGCATGGAAGGGTGTTGTATACTCCAAAGGGAATTCATACCAGTATTAATTCTTATATATTTAGCTGGTTTATCAGCAGAACTGGGAGAAGAATCTCAGCCTCCTCAGACGAAGCCTTTATTCCCCATTTTCAACATCTGCCCCTCATGCAGGTGGAAGAACCAACTGTAAACATTGTCTTGCTCTTATGAGGCAGTCTCTTGCCCATTCTATGGAGGCAGGGAAAGCTAACCTTGACTTTGGGGTGTACCCGTACAAGGCGGGTGAGGTGAAGCAAGCCTCTTTGACAACTGACAGATAAGTGCCTGTCACAAAGAGAAGCTACAGAGGAAAAGAACTTTAAGGAAACTTTTAATCTTTCATTATACATTGAGGAAGGTGGTTATTCATAAAGAGGAAACTATTAGGAGTGAGGGATATTCAAAACCTTTCTCAGCAAAAGATAATTCTTGTTAAGAAAAACAGGAAAAAAGAGAGTATATTTTGGAAGCATGAGGCTTTATTATAAATTAAGACTAATTTACAAAAACTACATGTAGAAAATAGAATTGGAACTTAATCAAATAGGTATAGTTTTCTAGAATATATATTATTAAAATATGATCTACACATGGACATTTAAAGCCAGAAGAAATCCTACTAATCATATAAACCAGAACTTGTATTTTACAGTTTTTGAAGACAAAGCCCAAATAAGGAAGGGGTTTTGACAGGGCCACAGAAAACAGGACTTAGCCAGAAACACTATTTAGATCAGCTGGCTCTCAGGATCATTAATTTTTAGATATACCGGGCTCTTTTTGCCTTTTCGTAGAATTTTCATGCATTCCTGTACATGGAAAGTAGAGAGATTGCTCTGTATTTGCATTCCCTGTCCCTAGAAGGAAAATGCAGTAATGAGGCACTGAGCATTCTGCTGTTGATGTCAAAATTTTCTAGAGGTGATTTCTTTGCAGTGACTTCCTCCATTAAATAGACCTTATTTACAATGAGTTCTCATTGTTCCCGGCTTCTTATTGAGACAGGAAGGAAACAATCCATCTGCAGAGAAGATGGCTATAGCTGGTCTTTCTCATGGGTCTGAAACGGCTGCATCTATCACTTGCTCCCTAGCAAAGTCATCTTTCCTCACATGCCCCAGCTCTCTCCCCAGCATGGCTCGCTCACATGAATAACATATTTAAAAGATGCTGGATGTCTGTATTTTTCACAAAAGGCTGATAAAAGGGCCATCCCGGGTTGCAGAGATTGGGTAACATTATCTACTGGTTCAGAAAAAAAAAAAAAATACATGAATGCCTTATAGACAAAAGTGACAAACTAAACCAGAGTTCCCCGTATTAGAAAAAAGTTTGCTACCCCTTGGCAACTAGGTTTTAACTTTGGACAATGAGAATCTTGTACTGAACTCTTCTGGGTTCTTTTTTTTTTTTTTTTTTTTCCGCCTAGAGTTTTAGAAACTCAAGGCTAAGATTGTATTCTCAATGTTCATGTCTTTTCCAGCTAGGACATCTATCATAGCACAGTGATCACTCCATTCTTGCCTTTTACATTGAGATCAGGGATTTGAGATTCATCTTTCCTATGTGTTATTTTGAGCTGCCTGGAATCCTCTCTGCAATGTGTTAATATTGAAAAAACTCACAATAAGTAGAATAAGTTAATAGGTTATCAAGAAATATATTTATATAATCTTAAAGAGAAAGAAAGAGTATAATAGGCTTCTTGGTCTTCCCACCTGCATACACATTTTCATCCTGTCTTTCTGTAAGGCTATTCTGCCATTCTCTTTGATCCTGGGGGGATCAATACCGTCAATAATAGTGCCCCGTCCCTACCACAGGGGCTGGCACCTGAGCACTGGCTGACCAGTGAGAGTGTCCCTACACCCTCGCTCTGGTGAATTTTTCAGAGATAAGCAAGGGGCCCACACAGAACCAACGATGTTCTTCCCTGGGATTGCTATGCAGATATAGGGAGAGGAAATGCTTTTTCCTGCTGAAGGTAGAAATCTGAGGCTGTCAACAGCCATATCATCTGCTTTTGGGGGGTTGACTATGACTAATGAAGCCAAGCAGAAATAATCAGAATGGCAAGAGAAAGAGAAAGGGAGAGCGCAAATCCTGGTGTTCTTGTTTCAGTTCTTGGGCCTAGACTTATTTGAAGCCAAACAGAGGGAGATAGCTCCACCAAAGTTGGAACCTCCTGACCTGGCTGAGCCTAAAACTTGATGTATCCAAAGATGTCCAATAAATTATATTGTTTCTGTTGTTGTCAAGATACTTTGAGTTGAGTTTTTGCACTTACAGCTGAAGATTTTCTGAACAATACAAAAGACGCATCATGAATCAGCCTAGTGGGTTAACCAAAGGAATCCTGTCTTCCAATAAGACATTCCATGAAGTCCCAGTACAGGAATAGAGAAAAATGGCATCTCTATAGTTGATGTGGGAAGAGAAACGTGGAGACCGGGTTGATCTCCTTTGCAGCTCACAGTAGACCTTGAGGCAGCTCTGTGGGAATCTGGTAGTTCAAGTAACCAATTTTAAAACCACCTGTACAGTATAGATTCTACAGCTCACTGACTGTAAACTCAGTGAGAGCAAAGACCATATCTGATATCTGTATTCTTCTCTTCCATATTCTAGCACCTGGTGCAGCAGCTCAGTAAATTCTTTGTATGTAGAATGAATGATGAAGCTAGGTACTTTGTGTGTCTCTTTAATTAAGTGCTATATTTACCTTCTTAAATATGAATTACTTCCAGAGCTGCTGAGAGGTTAACTTGGAACACAGTGTGTATGGTATCTAGTATTGTTCCCTTTGCCCCTCACCCCTCGAAAATTCTGTAGGTGTCTGTTGTATTTATTAGAATACACAAGACTTGGAATCAGGAGACTCGTTTTTCAGGGCCAGCTCCACCGTGATGTGATTTTAGGCAAGCCCCTCTCTTCTCAGGGCCTCCATTTCCCCACCAGCAACATGAGGGGGCTGAGCTGGGTGAGCCCTGAGATCCCTTCCAAGTCTACCATTCCATGGCTCAGTATAGAGCAGGATATTGATGACTCATGTAGCAGGATAAACAACTTCTCCCCATGTGCAGTCTGCTAAAGTAATGAGCGGAACTCTTTCTAAACAGAAAAAAATTTTCACACCAGACAGAATCCAAAACCTCTGAGGGTTAAATGAGGGGAAGCATAATACTAAGCAGATGAATCCTCTACAATAATATTGCAACACCTCCTGGCAGCCCACCCTAGTTTCCATAGGATCTCTCCTGAGTGATTTAACGGCTACGCATGAGGACACCTGAGGTCACTTCCAGCCCTGGCCCAGGTCAACACACCCTTCGCATTTTGCTGCTTCTGTCTGTCGGGCCTACTGGGTACGTGGAACATGAGGACTCGCTCACGAGGCCTCCCAGGGAGACATGGATTCTCTGCAGCAAGTTCCTAATCACTCTTTCTTTTTCTATCCTCCAAGCAAGTGTCTGTTCCACAGCTTCTTAGGGTTCATAGGAAGCAAATTAAGACAAACTGAAACTGGCCATCTATAAATAGTAATAATAAACCATTATTGCAGCTCGTCTGTTTACTGTCCCATGCAAACATCGCAAGAGGTACATGAATATTATCCCCACATTACAGATGAAGAAACTAGAACACACAGAAGCTAAGTAACTTACCTGACATCATTCAGCTTCAACGAGATGAAACCAAACTTCAGACCAAGAGCGTTTTACTTCATTCCTATGTTTTCAATTCCTGTCTGAGTCTATTCAAGCCTCTATAACAAACTACCATGAACAGGGTGGCTTATAAAACAACAGAAATGTATTTCTCACAGTTCTGGAGGCTGAGAAGTCCTAGAGCAAGACATGGCAGTTCTGTGTCTGGTGAGGGTCTGCTTCTCACAGAAGGTCACTGCAACCTCGTGTGGCTAAGGGAGCCGGGTCTATGGGGTCTCTTTTACAAGGTCACTAATTCCATTTATGACAGCTCTGCTCTTGTGACCTAATCACCTTCCAAAGCTTCTCCTCCTAACACTATCACCTAGGGGGTTAGAATTTTAACATGTGAATTTGAAGGGGACTCAAACATTCAGTCCTTTGCAACTCTCATTATGTCTATAGGCATGTGACGCTATGTTTTTCTTTAGCATATGTAAGAAAACAAGCTTGAAAAGGATGAAACTATTTTCTCCAGGTGGTACAATACTGACAATGTAACCTGAGTCTTGGTGACAGCAGGCCATTGTGTTAGACCTGGCATCCAGAAAGAAAAAGGGCTGAGCGAACAAAGTTCTGTTTCACTCCCTGAGTTGATAACATGAGAAGGAATTTACTCTGAATGTCCCTGTCTTGATTCTACCCAATCTCTGCTAACCTCTCAGGTTGCTCTATAATGTGAGCACCCCAAAACTTGAGGCTGAGGCCCAGCTATCAGCAAACTCAGCAGCAAGTGTTATGTAAAATCCCTTTTGGTATATATTTTAATTTTAGAAAATTACTCAAGGCTCAAATCTAGAAGTATCTTTCCGGAGAGTCTTCCTAGTTAGCCCCCGTCCCCCGTGGAACTATCGCCTTCCTTAAGCTTACACGTTTTCTGGCATACTTTCTAGTGTTTTTTTTTGAGACAGAGTCTCACTCTGTTTCCTGGGCTAGAGTGCCATGGTATCAGCCTAGCTCACAGCAACCTCAAACTCCTGGGCTCAAGTGATCCTCCTCCCTCAGCCTCCCGAGTAGCTGGGACTACAGGCGTGTGCCACCATTCCCAGGTAATTTTTTTCTATTTTTAGTAGAGATGGGGTCTCACTCTTGCTCAGGCTGGTCTTGAACTCCTGACCTCAAGTGATCCTCCTACCTCAGCCTCCCAGAGTGCTAGAATTACAGGTGTGAGCCACCGCATCCGGCCATGTTCTCTGGCATCTTGTACCACCCATTTCAATGCTGAGTACGTGCTCTTTAGGACCTTTAAGAGACTACAAGGCACATTCAGGCAAAAGCTGTGTCTATGTCTATGATGAAATTGATGTTGAGAACATTGTTTATCATATCACTGTGTGCTCTGTAATTCCTGAGAAAGAAATCTTTTTCATAATTTAGCGACAGGAAAAATGTGTTTTCCTGATTACTTAATAATTTTTATTTGCTCAGACATGGTGCATTTCACAACCAATTGTGTTTAGCTACCTGGAACATGCCATCGTCTAGTACCTATGGGCTTTTTGACACCTCTCCCTAAAAATACTTCTTTTTGCCTCACAAACTCTCATCCATCAGGATGCAATTTGGCCATAATCTTTCCCGATGAGTCCGTCTTTATTTCCCTGCAGGCTGGGTCAGGTCCTCCCTTACTCCTAACGCTCGCTGATGTCCCAGTCATTCTCACAGGGCGCTGTGGTCCTCTCACTTCTGGGTAGCTTCCCCCGTTATGCCCTGAGTGTTCTACGCACAGGAATTTTCTAGATATCTTAGTCCTGTATTTCCTGCACAATGTGTGATGCAGAAAAATTCCTCAGGAATATTTGCTGATTGATTGTGTGACTGAATAAATACACAAAGGAAGGAAGGAAGGGAGGGAGGGAGAGAAAGGAGGAGAGAGAGAGAGGAAATGAAGATGGAGGAGGAGAGACCTGAATTTACATTCAGTCCTAAAGATGATCACCTTAGATTTGTAAGTTCTTTACTTTTTCCTCTTTCACTCTTTTCATCTTTGATTTCTATTCTTAAAGTTATATATATAACTATTTTTTCAAGAAAGGAGTAGCAAGTAAACTTATAAAGATAAGATCTTTGTGGGATGATTTAGCTATAATGATCAATATGACTGGGAATTTTGCAACCCCCCAAGAATACCATTCATGGAAGTGAATTGTTTATGCTTCCACACCGTGGGGGTTAAGCTACTGCTAGCAAATGGGCCACAGGGAAAGAGTCAGCAGCTATCATCAATAAGCACCGCAAAGCTGAGTCTAATATCCAAGACACAGCTTTCAGGCCTGTCTGCCTGGGAAAGATATTTCCAAGCCAGTGGGAATGTTGAAGCCTTTGAGACTGTCTCTTGGGACAATCTGCCACTGAACAGCTCAAACTAAAGGACAAGACAGAGCCAACTGCCAACCTGGCCCTTTCTCCCTTCATGTCTGCAGTTCTTGTCCGCCACCCCTACAAAGCTAGTTCTATTGACAGGTTATTTTAGAAATCAACAAGAAACTTATCAAGATTCCAATTTTATAAATGACAGTTGGGCCCAGAGAGTTTCAGTGACAGCCGAATTCACATATTGAGAGAGTTGCAGTGTTGGAATCTGAGCCATGTTTTTTCTCATTCTGAAATCCATGATTTTTCTACAACATCATACTTGGCCTTTTAATTGCCAAAGACCACTTAGATCTTTGCAGGACTCAATCATATGGGTTGTTGAGTCCAGTGATCGGCTCTGGCAATCCGGTAGGTTAAGGCTCATGGAGGTATTTCCCAAGAAGTAATGTCAGAATCTCATTTGAGATGGGTGATATGTGCATGGCTTTAAAAAGCATGTTAAATAACGTAGCAAGTTTATATTTGGAAAAGAAGAGATACACAGTCTAAAAAATGCAAACTACGGAAAATAAATTTTCACAAAATTCTCCTCATAATGACAATAAACTGTAGATAAACTCTTAGGGAAAATCAAAAAATCTAGCTAGATGGGTGGAGTTCAGAGATTGTCAAATTTATCAAAGGAGCACTGTCCCATGGGACGTTTAGCTACCAGGCGCAGTCTCAGATATGCACTGGGCCAAACACCCCCAGGCAAGGACTCTAATTGCGTCCAGAGATCTCAAACTAACTCTGGTGAACATTGTAAAAGTCACACAGATGAATCTCACTCACATTGAGACTCCTTCTAAATTATTCTCCTGAATAACATCCCTGGAAAAAAGATATCAGACTGCAGCAGCTTCATGAAGGTGAAACAGTGTGTTAAGCCTAATGTTCATTTTTTTCACAAATACTTGTCCATGGCCAGCCATTGACTAGCTCCTATGTGCAAGTTCAGGAACAACATGTCTGCTCAAGAATCTCAGATCTCCCAGATTTTAGTCCTTTAACTGGTATAAAGCACTTGGATATGCAATCAGATCACTATCATGGCTGTACTTCAGTGTTCACAGCTTTGCATACTAACCCAACTCTCAGCTGGATTCAATATATTAAAAACTGCGAAGTCTCCTAGGTAACGGAGAAAGTTAGTGGTAATCTTTAGAAAGGATATTTTCTCTAACTGACCAGTTCCTTGCTTTCCTCTTCCATAGCTATCTTTCTTCCCTTGGCATAACCACCTTCACTGTGAGATATTGACTCCTGTGCTCTGAGTAATCGTTAGACATGTTTTTCTGGGTGGACCCTAAGCGTGTCTCTGACTTACCTTCATTCACGCAACACACTTTGATGAGTACTGCTGGACGCGTGTGGACCACTGGGAATATACGGATAAATGCAAGCATGATTTTCTGGAAGAGGTGGCTCCAGAGCTGTCTTGAAGGATGAGGTTGGGAGTAAAGCCACTATGCTTCTCTCCTTCTTCAACCTTCACTGTCCTCATCCATTAAAATGGGTGCTTGAACTAGGTAATTCTTAAATTTCCTTGCCAGGTGGGGAATATTTAAAGGCAGTACCTGTATAGTAAGGAATAGAGAAGGCTTAGGATAAGTGGTAGTTTTTATAGTTATAAAGGATATTATATTTTTAAATTCCTTTTTATCCCCTAAGACTGGTTCTGTTAGATGAGCAGTATACTAGAAGTCAAAAGACCTGATCCTTGACCCTGGTTCTGTGTCTTCCTGGGAAAGGATGTTAACAGAGAACATCACAGGGATGCTGGCCTTACAGGGCAAATCTCTTTCTCTCCCTATTTCTGCTTTCCAAGGCCCTGGAGGAATGAAAGTAGTTGGCGGAAAAGGATAAATTTCAGCAATACTCATGAGGTGGATGGGTCTCCTCCCCCTGCACCCTTTCCAGGAAGTCATCCTACGCCACCTTTCTAGCTTCCTCTATGGTCCCAAGCCTCTGCCTCTGCAGCCAGGGTGGAGGGATTCTTGCCAGACCCACAGATGTCACATTTCCTTCCCAGAAGAGGAAAAGCTAGCCTAAGATGTAACTCCATTGTTTCTCCTTCCTACTGGCCAATTCTTCCAGGAAGGATGTGTATTTCCCTTTGAAGTCTCAATTTATTATGATTTTAATGAGAAATAATCAGAAACCTCGGGATCCCATAGACTCTG
Source organism: Avahi laniger (assembly GCA_963575035.1). Taxonomy (NCBI): domain Eukaryota; kingdom Metazoa; phylum Chordata; class Mammalia; order Primates; family Indriidae; genus Avahi; species Avahi laniger. Next base: position 42,545 of record CAUYSK010032315.1, read on the forward strand.
AAAACATAATGCCCACATGTGTTTTCGCAACTAGTTTATAAGCCCTTTCATAACGCGAGCCACTCCTCACACTGGCCTCAGACAGAAGAGGTGAGCAGGACACAGTTAAACTGGGAAACAAAATCTTCAGAGTAGAATTTACATTTCCCTAAGAATTATCTGCTTTGACCTACCCAACAATCAGTGTGGCTGAAGGTGGCAGACCCAGGAAGGAAGCTCAGATCTCCCTTCAAGAAAGGATAGCTGGAGTGTGACTGGTTAGCAGCCTCCAGAGGTTAACTCTTTCAGGTCTGTCTCAGCTTTGGAGCTGAGGCTGTGCTCTTCTCAAAGTGGCCCAGCCAATGACTAAGCAAGATATTGGTACAAAGGCCAGGCCTCAAATGGGTCGTATTTGCTATGGAGCTCCCTGTTGGGCTGACAGAGACTTTGTCAGCTGTGTATCAACATCTGATGACTCCTGCCAAACTCTACTTCCTCTGGCTTTCTTTATTAGGTATTCTACCAAATTGATCTACCTGTATGTTTGATTCCAATCTAGCCTCTGCTTGGAGAAGACCCAACTGACACGGTGATACCAGAAGTAGGTGATCCAAGACAGCAATTGGTAAGATGAGTTTGGGGGATTAGATCACTCATCACTCTGTGGTAATGAGAATCCCATACCAGGTGGTATGTGGGGCACAGATAGTCCCTAGTATAAAGTGGTAGCCCAATTGGTAAAAATTCTACTAGTGCTAACTTTAGGAGAGTGCTCTAATGAAGAGTTATGCCCTGGCCAACACATTAATTCAAACATTTGAAAAGGTTGGAAGAAGAATGCAGAGGACAATGGGATTGCATTGCAGTACCAAAAGATAATGAAAAGTTGAGGGTAGTTAATGAAGAATTTAAAACTCAGTGTGAAGACCAGAGTGCCTCTTGGGTAGCTTACAAAAATGTTCTTAATTGGCTTAATGAGCATCTTAGTCCAATCAGGATACTATAATAAAAATACCCTAAACTGAGCGGCTTATAAATAATAGAAATATATTTCTCATAGTTATGAACACTAGAAGTCTTTCAAGGTGCCAGGATGGTCAAATTTTGGTGAAGGCTTTCTTCTGGGTTGCAGAAGTCAGCCACTTATTGTATCCATACATTGAAAGAAAGAAGGCAAGACTAGCTCTCTGGCCTCTTCTTATAAGGGCAGTAATCCCATTCATAAGTTCTCTGCCCCATGACTTGATCACAACCCAAAGCCTCCACCTCCTAATACTGTCATCCTGGGGCTTAAAATTCCAACATATGAATTTCGATGTAATATAAGCGTTCAGTCCATTGTAGTAGGAGAACACAAAATGCTGAAGTTCAAATTTGGAATTTAATACTTAGTGTAGACCTTCAAAGACGACTGAACATTCAGCCAAGACAGATCTATTTTATCAAAGTCAGGGCCCTACTTGGGAAAATCTGAGTCCCTGATACATCTTGGTATATTTCCCCCAAAGAGCTTAGCTCCCCAGAATCCTGAAGCCTCAATGTTCAAAGAAGTGATCCCTTGCTCCCTATTAAGAACTAGCATTGCCTCCTGCATAAAAAGACATTTGTGAAGGCTTTCCACTAGCAAGACAACAGGGCTCCCTTCAAAATCTCCTATTTTGGATAGCGGGTCAATAGTTCGTGTTAAGAGTTGCATAATCCATATATGTGCATAACTTAATGACTTCTCAGTCCTTTCCCCAGGAAGACAATGGCTATTCACTTGGGTAACTATACTCTGGAGAATAGGAACATATACATATTTCAAGGATCTTTAGATACCAGGAAGGATTGAGAGATATCAAGAAACCCAAACTGTCATCATGGCTCCATATAGCATTTGATTAGGGAGGAAAGGGACTTCTTTCCTCCTCAAGTTATGACGGGGTTATGTCCTAAAAAACCCATAGTAAGTTGAAAATATCATAAGTCAAAAATGTATTTAATGCACCTAACCCACCAAAATCATACCTTAGCCTAGCCTATCTTAAATATGTTCAGAAAACTTGCATTAGTCTACAGCTGGGCAAAATCATCTAACACGAAGCCCATTTTATAACAATATGTTGAATATATTATGTAATTCATTGAATTCTGTACTGAAAATGAAAAACAGAACGGTTGTATCGGTACTCAAAATATGGTTTCTATTGAATGTTTATTGTTTTCATCCCATATAAAGTTGAAAAATCACAGTCGAACCATAGTAAGTCAGGGACTGTCCATACACTCCAAAAATAGCTACAAGAATTAGCTAACATGTATTACTTGAAACCAGTGAATATTTGTGGGCCTGGATTTTAAAGATTCCTTATCAAGCGTCTAGGACACAAAACTAGATAAGCAAGAGTTTACTACTGACTTGGGGACACTCTCCTTAGATATAGGATCTACTTGTGGTAGGAAGAATAATGACGCTTCAAAGATGTCCAATACTAATCCCTAGAACCTGTGAATATGTTAGGTGACATGGCAAAAATAAATTTAGGTTGCAGATGAAATTAATATTGCTAATCAGCTGACCTTAAAAATATAGAGATTATATTGGATTATCCATGTGGGGCCCTTGTGATTACATGGAAATCACAAGGAAAAATAGAAGAGGAAAGCAAAGGAAGGGTCAGAGAAGGAGAGGTGATGACGGAAGCAAATCAGAGAGATGTGGTATTGCTGGAGGAGGGAAATTAATGAATGTAGTTGGCTTCCAAAAACTGAAAAGACAAGAGTATGGATTCTCGCTTAGAGCCTCCAAAAAGTATGCAGCTCTCCAACAACTTGATTTTAACCCAGTGAGACTTGTGTTTGACTACTAACCTACACTAAGTTTGTGATCATTTGTTACAGCAGCAATAGAAAACTATTACATACCCCAGCAAGGACCCTAGGGGATGGTGAAAACATGTCGTCAGCATGGTTCCTAGAAACCTGGACAAAGAAATGGCCAACACTGAGCCAAGGTAAAATGCCTGAATTATTACGGTAAACAGGATATAAAGGCATTAAAGCCTTGGGGAGAGGGCAGGTTGGAGTGGATGTATGATATGAGGCCAGGAGGCCCCTGAGAGGATTGTGATTCGTGGTAGCGCAAAGTCTCCATCAAGACTGTCAGGAATGTCCTGGGAACAGAGATGCTTGGTACCGGAATGTGCTGGTAATAGCCATCACCAAGGAGATCAGTGGTGGCTCTTTCCTAGAGGTCATGGCTGAGGACAGCAGACTGTTATGGGCTGAGCTTTCAGATAGTAACAGGGATGATGGCACCCAAAGCAACACAGGCAAGATGTTGACAATGAATTGCCAAAGCCTAAGAGGCCGCAATTACCATCTGCCTACAAGACATTTAAATGAAAGTAAGAATGATGAGAAGACAGACCGAGAGGAATTAAATTACCCTGATAAAATGTCATAAAATTTTGTCCCATTTCCAGATTTGAGTAAGTTTTTTGACCCAGACCCATTAACATTAAAGGTAGCTGGATCCTCAGATGAAAGGACCCTGAACATCACAAGTATATACCACAGTGACTCTTCAGACATTTCCTAATGGAACAATAGCCACTTATTGGGTGACTGTCACTGTGGAAACAAGAATATCTACATTTCAGGGACCTCTGGACACAGGGCAAGATCAACTCTGACATTCAGAAATCCAGAGTGCCATCATGGCTCTCTGTTAAAGTGGAGACATAAGGAGGCCAAAGAACAATGAGTCCTTGCCAAAGCCCAGCTCCAACTGGGTCCACAGGCTCTGAAGACATAGTCAATGGTCATTTTTCCATTCCCAAAATGTTCATTTAGATTTTACACACTTACCAGTTGTAAGAACCCCCACACTGGGTCCTAGACCTGTGGAGTAAGAGTCAGCATAGCAGCAAAGGCCAAAGTAAAGGCTATGAAATCGGTTACCCACTTACACCCTAGTCAAAAAGTAAATAAGAAAACAACATTAATTCCTCAGGCAGATGGTGGTAATTAGTGCCACCCAAAACAGTCTAATGGAGGAAAGAGTGATGGTCTCTGTCAAATTTTTACTTAGAAAAACGATTTGCTTCCAGCAGAAGCCAGGTGATCCTGGAAAAATGCCTATAGACTACCATAAGCTCAACCAACTGTTAGCCTCAACCGAAGATGCTTTGCCAGTTTGTGATATCATTGCAGAGCAGATTAAGATGGGCTGAGGCACATAGTCTGAGGCCATTGACTTGGTAAATGCCTTCTTTTCTAGCCAAATCACAAAAGACAATTAAAAGCAGTTTGCATTGACATGGAATGCACAACAACATATACTCACCAGCTTTCCCAAGACTGTGTTAATACAATTGCTTTCTTTAACAATGTAGTCTAGGAGATATGGACCATCTAGACATCCCCCGGAATATCACATTGTTCCATTACATTGGTAACTGGTCAAGAAGGATGAACAAGGGCTGGCTGGCCTTATTAAGATGCCTATAATTCAGACAGTGGAAAGAAAACCTTGAGAAGATTTGGGGCCCTGCCACTGCACCAGAGTTTTAAAGACCCAGTGGGCAGGAACACTATCTTCAAAGTAAAATATATATGGCTGCATCTTTCATCTCCTACTTTAAATGAGGAAGCAAAATGTCTACTAGGTCTCTTTGGGCTTATAAAGGGATTAAAAAATGAAATATAAAGATATCTGTTTATATTATTTTAAATGAATTAAAATAATCAAAAGTTTTAAGTAAAAAATGTAATAATATGTTATGGATTTTATACCATGTAGAAATAAAATGCATAACAAAAAAAGCACAAGTGAGGAAACAATTGGAAGTTTACTGTTACAAAGTTCTTACACAATATGTAAAGTAGTACAATGTCACTTGAATGTGGACTGTTGTAAGTTAAGGATGTAAACTGTAAATCCTTAAGCAACCACTGACATAACAAAACACAATTACAGCTAATAAGTCAACACAGGAGAGAAAATGGAATTTTAAAAAAACAAAACAAACAAAAAAACCCAATCCAAAAGAATGTAGTAAAAAATAGAAAAGGGCAACAAAAGAACAGATGGGACAAATAGGAGACAAAGATTGAGTTGGTTGATTCAAGCCCAATCATACCAATAATGACATTAAATGTTACTAAAAGGCAGAGCTTATCAGATTGGATAAAAAAAAACAAGAAAAAATTATAAGCTACCTATAAGGAAACCACTGTAATCATGCATATATAAATAGCTTAAAAGTAAGTGGATAGAAAAAAGATATATCATGATGGGCTGGGCACGGTGGCTCACACCTATAATCCTACCACTCTGGGAGGCCAAGGCGGGAGGATGTCTTGAGATCAGGAGTTTGAGATCAGTCTCTACTAAAAATAGGAAAATTAGCTGGGCATCATGACACGCACCTGTAATTCCAGCTACTTCGGAGGCTGAGGCAGGAGTTTGAGGATCGCTTGAGCCCAGGAGTTTGAGGTTGCTGTGAGCTAGGATGATGCCACAGCACTGGCCCTCTATGCAGGGCAATGGCGTGAGATTCTGTCTCCAAAGAGGAGAGGAGAGGAGAGGAGAGGAGAGGAGAGGAGAGGAGAGGAGAGGAGAGGAGAGGAGAGGAAAGGACAAAGATATATCATGATCACAGAAACCAAAAGGAAACCAAAGTGGTTATACTGATATCAAACAATGTAAATTTCAGAGCAAAGACTATTCCCAAGAATGAAAGAGATCATCTCATAATTACAAAGGGGTCAATTCATTAAAAGAACTTAACAATCCTACACATTTATATATCTAATAACAAAGTTGCAACTTACATGAAGCAAAACTGATAGAACTGCAAAAACTAATAACTATGGTCAGAGGAGTGCGACGGGCAAAAAAAAAAAAAAAAAAAACCAGAAAGAAAGAAAGGAAGAAAGAAAAAAAGAAAGAGAAAAGAAAGAAATTAAAGACATCCAACTGAAAGAAGTAAAGCTGTTCATTCACAGGTGGCATGATCATCTATGTAGAAACCCACATGGAATGTCTGAAAAGCTACCATAGCAACTAAGTTTAGCAAAACTGAAGAACACAAAATTAAATGCAAAAGTTATTAGTCTCATGGGTGTATACACATGTCAAACTTATCAAATTGTATACTTTTAAGTACGTGCAGTTTACTGTGTGTCGATGGTACCTCAATAAATCTGCTTTACAAAGATCTTAAGGAGAGACAAAAAGCTGACGGAACTGTGGAGTGTTTCAGACTCTTAAGACTATCAGACTGAGTTTGTAGAGCCGAGATCTCAGTTGAAGATTGAGTGAATGCAGCAGAGTGTGCCGTAATTGAAGTTCCAATACATGCACAACACTACTGATTGCCTGTATTATGGGACCTCTACTCTATGAACATATTATAATGAGAAAAACCTCATGAATATTTAGTAAATAGTAATTAACCACACATGGTCTTGGGAGAAGGTAAGAGGAAGAGCGCAGGAAGGTTTTGCACCAGAATCAAGGGGTGAGGTCACGGCGAAGAGAATTTGCATATTTATCAATGGGCTATCTTGTGCTCACCACGCTTTTGGAAGTGATACGTACCTGGAACCTTGGCAGGTACCCATAGCTGACAGCCACACAGGGTCTTCTGATTACCTGTCAGCGTCACTTGCTGTAAATACTTTCTGAATGGATAATGAAGATGCTTACTTTCCTCATGGCCTTTGTCTTCTGCACTGATCCCCAAGCAGTGGTGGCAGCCTGACATTTAGAGTGCTTTTCCTCTCCCACGGGAACACTAGCCCAGCCAAGGCTATCCTGTTCATGAATGCTATAAGTATAAAATACAATATTTGAGAGGAGGGACCAGGTTTTACTCTTCTTTGCAGCCCTAGAGTCCAGCAATATTTCAGAATCATAGAATACCAGGTGTATTAGCTCCTAGGGCACCACAAATTGAGCAGCTAAAACAATGGAATTTATCCGCTCACAGTCTTGGAGATGAGAAGTTTGAAATCAAAGTGCCAGCAGGGCTGCAGTCCCTCCAAAGCCTCTAGGGAGGTATCTTCCTTGCATCTTCCGGCTTTTGGTGTCCCCAGGCCTTCCTTGGTTTGTGGCAACATCATTTTAAACTCTGCTTCCATCTTGGCATAGATGTCCTCCCTCTGGGCATATCTATATTCCTTCCCCTCTTCCTATAAGGGCACTAGTCGTATTAGATTCAGGCCCACCCTAATTAAGTGTGACCTCATCTTAACTTGATTACATCTGCAAAGACCCTATTTCCAAATAAGGTCACATTTACAGGTGCCAGGGTTAGGGCATCAGCATATCTTTTTGGTGGACACAATTCAACCCATAGCTCCAGAAAATACTAGGACTTACTAAAAGAATAAATGAAAGAAAAAAGGTAAAGGCACTCCACTTCCCCTCTGTCTGCTTGCAGATAGGAGTGCCTAGAACACAAGATGAACGAAGAAGGGCCGCGACAGTCTCTTGGAGGTTCTTGCAGGCGTGCTCTGGCCTGTAGATCTGGGAGGTTAAGTCAGAGACAGCGCAGCGGGGAGGCTTAGCCTGATAAGCCAGGTCCTTTCTTTGGGGGCCCTTCCTGCATCTCTACTTCTCAGCCTCACCTGGGACCTCAGAGCCTGGGCTCTTGGATGAGAAGCTCTGGGCGATCCTATGCTCAAAGGTGGAGCACCACACCTTGGGATAGGGAACCCCAGGGGTCATCCCCGCTGCTGTTGATTCACCTCTAGTTGAGTCCTCTTTTGCCTTCAGCCTTGACTCCAACTTAGAATTTCAATTTTAGTACCCAAACGTGGTATTGCTGAGACCATCTGTCCTTGTAAAAGCATTTGTAGGCCACTTTACAGTTTAAGCAGCATGGTAACTTACAAGAAATGAGTTATCTTCACAATAACCCTTTGTTTCTATTTTACATATGAAAAAGTGGAGACCTAACAAGTGAAGTGACTCGTCACAGAGCACATTGTAAATAAGTGGCAGAAGAGGAAATGGAGCCAAGGTCTTCCAATTCCAAATCCTGTTCTCTTTTCAATACATCTAAATGCTTGCTATGGAGTGAATGTGTGTATCCTCTGAAAATTCATGTATTGAAACATCATCCCCCAACGTGATGAAATTTGGATGTGGGGCCTTGGGAGGTAATTAGGTCAAGAAAGTGGAGCCCTCCTTAATGGGATTAGTGCCCTTATATAAGAAGAAACAGGAGACTGCCGGCATGGTGGCTGAAGCCTGTGATTCTAGCATTTTGGGAGTCCTGGACAGGAGGATCGCTTGAGGCCAGGAGTTTGAGACCAGCCTGAGCAACATAGCAATACCATGGCACTAAAAAAAAAATTGTTTTAAATTAAAAAATTAAAAAAGAATAGAAAAATTAGCCAAGTATGGTGGAACGAACCTGTAGTCTCAGCTGCTCAGGAGGCTGAGACAGAAGGATTGCTTGAGCCCAGGAGTTTGAGGTTGCTGTGAGCATTGATGACACCATTGCACTCCAGCCCAGGCAACAGAGCAAGACCCTGTCTCAAAAAAAGAAAAAAAGGAGACAGGAGAGAGATTGCTTCCTCCCTCCCTTCTCCATGTGAAGACACAGCGGGAAGACAGCTGTCAGCAAACCAGGAATTGCCAGATGCTGACTTTGCCTGCATCCTGATCTTGGACTTCCCAGGCTCCAGAACTGTGAGAAATAAATGTCTGCTGTTCAAGCCACCCAGTCTATGGTATTTTGTTACAGCGGCATAAGCAGACTAAGATAGTGCTCATACTTTAAGACTTTTAATTGTCTGGGTGAAGAGAAGCTTTTATTTAGGGAGGGGAGAAGATTCAGGTGTTCAAAGCCTTCTGTCCAAATTCGGTTAATTGTGATTAAGTTCAGGGGAAGGTGAAAGAGTCATTTAGCCTCGATAATATTCTCAACTCCTCTCTATTCCCCTGGGTGTGGGAGCTGCAGAGACATTCTCAGAATGGGTGTGAAGGAGAGAGGAGGAGCCCTGGTAATAGCTCCCATGTTTTAGTACTTAGATCTCTGTGCCAAGAAGCATCAGTGAGGAGCAGTTTTGGGGACTGTGCCACCTTTGTTCAAATAGAGGATTCACCATTTATTAGCTGGACAACCTCTTCAATTCAGTTACTCTTTCTGAGACTCACTGTACTCATTTGTAGCAGTTGCTGCCTAGCTTGGAAGGCTGGTCTACGGATTAAATAGATGTTGGTTTCTAGTTCATCCTTCCCTTTATCTCTTAGGACAGGTCCCTGTTTCAGGAGTTGGTTTCCTACAATCAGGCCATATATACACCTGGGGAATAAGTGCACAGAAATGACGCAGATCTGACAAGGGACATTCATGGGCTCAGTGAGCAACTCGGACTCTAAACTTGAATTTCCTGGACCTTGTTTCTTGTTGGGACACTGGACAATTATCCATTGGTTAAATGGGAGCATCTAAAAACCACAAATGAATAAGAACACTTTGTTTAGTTATACTTGATGTATAACTAATAATTCATAATTATTGCAGATTATTATCTGACCCCCACTAAGACTGGCCACTGGGCTAGTCACCGAAGAGGATGGGCGGGGCTGGGGAAGAAGACCACAGCGCTGTGGACCTGGGACTATGGTGGGAAGAGCTGGGTGAACGACGAGAACCCCTGGGGGCTGCGGAGGGCCCGGTACTCACAGACCTCCTGCACACTTTGATTCTCTGCGTCACACTCCATTGCCCACGCCCTGGGTGACTCTCATCCTTTCTCGACCTTTCCTTCTCTGGACCTTAGTTTCTTCAGCAAAAAATATAAAATTGTACCTGATCAATGGTTTTCAAACATATTATGTCAATCTGTTCAGGCTGTTATAACAAAGTACTTTAAACTGTGTAACGTATAAATAATAGGAATTTATCTCTCCCAGGAGGCTGGGAAGTCCCGATCAAGGCACTGGCAGAGTAACTGTCTGGCGAGGGCTTGGTCTCCACCCCGAGGTGGCACCTCTTACTGTGTCCTCCCATGGTGAGAGGGACAGGGCAGCCCCCTCATCTCCTGGTACGAAGGCATGGATTCCATGCCTGAGGGTGGAGCCCTCTTGACTTAATCACTTCTTAAAAGGCCCTGCCTTTTAATGTGGTCACACTGGGGATTAGGTTCCAGCGTAAGAACTTTGGAGGGACATACTCAGACCACAGCACATATATGGAAGCAGCATCTTTTATTTTCCTCCCTGTAAGTCGACATTGGAACTACACATGTGAAACTGGGTTTGCTTGGTTGTAGCAGGGGAGGGCCCCTCTCACCTCTTGGTGATGGGCCTAATGGGTTCTCAGCTCCAGCGTCATTGAGCAGTAAAGAACTGTGCCCTAGCATCCTCTGGGCTGATACAGTAACAGTCGCCCTTCCAGCCTGGCACAGGGCTAAGTTCGTCCCACCGTGTAACTCAATCAACCCTCATTACACCCTTGGTCCCTATAAAAGTTAAGTGACTTGCCCGGTCACAGCTACCAGGAGAGTAGGGACTCAGAGTCCAAACCTGCTCTCCCTCCCTCACCTCTGCCCTCACTCCTTGCGGACCAGCCCCCTGCCCTGCTCCAGGTCTAGATTGGGAGAAAAAGGATAAGGTATCTATCCTGGAAGGGACTGGAAAATAAAAGGTTTCTACTGGCTAAGTCTTCAGACATGACGGAGGGGAAGGGAGGAGGGAGCTTGTGGAGTCTGGGTTCCCACCAAGGTGGAAGCTCATTACATGAGGCTGGGAAAGTGTGTGCCAACACCTCCCACCCCCGGCAGCCAGGCAGGCGAGGGTTTGACAGAGCACAATTCAAACAGGCATTCATTAGGCAACAGGCCCACTTCTGCTTAATCACAGGCGGGGAAAGAGCAATGAAATTGGATCAGCCTATATGTGCCCTAGCAAAAGCCACTGGTAGGCTCCAGTGCTCACGAAGCCTGTTTTCCAATGAAGAAATCTGAGGTTGGAAGGAAATTTAGCAGCATGCGGAGTCCCCCTGGCACAAATTATACATCAATGAACAGTTATTTACTGAATACCTCCCATGTGCCAGGCACTGGGTCAGGTGCTGAGGATACAGAAGTGATGTCTCTGAGTAATAAGCACTTTGGGAATTTAGAAGCCTGGTCCATTTGGCCAGGTCTCTGCTTCGATCACATCCTCCCATACTCCTCAAACTCTCTTTGCAAGAACTTCAATGAGCTCCATCCGCAGCTTCGCATTAGGGGTGTTAACTTGGGCAAATTTCTAAATACTTTTCACACACAGTTCCCTGTGCACAGAGGGCTACTGCTGTTTCTCTTACCTCATTACGTAAATCCTTTTCTTGCTGGACGCTGATTCAGGTACCACCCCTTCCAGGACACCTCCCCACAAGCCTTCACAGGAGGGGTGCCCAGCCTATGAGCTTCTGTGAGTCTCGTGTGTGTTTATTTTGCCACTTGATTCCACTCACCACATTCGTCTTTCCAGGTCTGGCTCCCCAGCCTGCACAGAAACAGCAGAGATGCTTACCGAACGTTTCCGGGTGGAATCGAGCCCCTCCGGACCATAGTTCCGTAGTGAAATGAGGTACACTGTGGATGGGACCCCTGTGCAACCCATCCAGCTGTGCTATGGATGTAGAGTCTGAAGGCACCGCTGCCTGGCAGACCGTAGCTGCTGGGAGTTGGGTGGTCTCCTTCTCGGGGTTTTCCAATCGGGCTTGCAGCATGTGCTGCTTTTCCTGGGGAATCCAGGGGGAAGCCTGGATTATTTGCACCCCAAATAAACCTGGTTGCTCCAAAGAACTCTCCCCGAGAACCTCTAGACTCTAACACTGTAGAAAAAGTAAACAAGTTTTAAGGCTAAACAGACTTGGGGTCCAGTCTTGGGTCTCTCACAGGTTGTTTAACCTTGCACAAGCCGGGGACTCTTCTGGCCTTATTTCCTAATCTGCACTAAGAACGTGATTCGTATCTCCCACAGTTGTGACGGTTAGTTCGGTGAGCTATTACATGTAGACTGGCTAGCATACACTTCCACATGATGAAAGGCAGATTTCACTTTTAATAAAGAGCAGTAGTGGTTCACGCTGAATGAGTGAATATCTATTATTAACAGAAGGTGTGAGTTCCTGGTTGGTGTGTGGTGGCCACAAACAACAGGTGGCAGAAAAAACCCATCATTTTCCAGACCCCAGGATTTTAGTTAAATACGCACAATTTTATTGATTGAAGAGATTAGGACAAAAACATTAAACCAAATACAGGACAAAGCACCAGAGGCCACAGATCCCACCATGCACATCAGCAATCTCTCCTCCTACAAGGGACTGAAAAAATAGGGGAGAGGGAAGAAAAGAAGGTCCTTCTTGACACAGCACCATCTTCAGAATGTAAAAAAACTTCTCTGCTTTGTATCTTCCATTAGCAAAATAGAATCACGGGCAAATCCATGGCCGCCTTGTCTCCTGATTATGAATGGCGCAGCCGCCCTCCTGGGGACGCGAAGGACAGGGCACCTGCTGGGCAGGCATAAAGCATCCAAGAGTCTGCACATACATGCCACATACTATAATGAAGCACAGATTCAAGTAACATTTACATACTAGAGTCCATGTGTTACCTACCCAAAAACATGACCATTTCACAAAACATATACAGGCAGTAAAATCCAAACAACTGAGGTACTGGGAACACAAATATTTATGCCAAAAGAGTTCTGTATCATACAGCAATAGAAAAGCCATAATAAAAAAACGTTTTTGCCACTCGAAATCAAATAAAGCTATCTAGAAAAGCCAAATGAAGGTTATTTCAGAGACAGAAATACTCAAACAAGGAAAAAAAATTATAAATGTAACTACAGCATGTAACATGTCATCCCAAGTTAACCCGTAATTGAAGTACTGGCTTAATACATCACAACGTGACATTTTCCTTAATAAATAGAAGAGTTCTTGAAAATCCGAAGGTGCGTATTGGGACAGAGAGCTGTTTTTATTTATATCATCCTAGCTTTCAGCTTGTTTATCCTTCTTGCTTGTCTTTACTGAGGGTTTCTGTCCAAACCAGAGGGCCTTCCAAGCCAAAAGGATCATTCTTCGTAAAGAAAACTAAATAGCTGCCCTGTATTTTATACACGTGGGACAACCTGCTTTGTTTCACTAGTTTCTAATAAAACAAAGACAAATGTTGAGTTGAGATCAGAGTGTTGCGAAAGCGTCAGACTCCGGGAGCTTGCTGATATCTCGGGCCATCGCTACCGTCTCAGCACAGAGGAATGCCTGTAACACAAACCCTCATCGTTGGAGAGAAAAAACTCAGAAAGGAGTTGGATTTCTTTTTTTCCTTTCTCCTTCCCTCTCCTTTCCCCCTTTAGACTATGATAGCAGTAATGCATCTGGAAGTTTGACTTCAAATAGCTTCCTGCCACAAACCAATTGACACGAAACAGAATAGCTTGTTAGAGGACAGATTTTTTTCCCCTTCAGGGAGCAAAGCATTAACATGTCATTTCCTGACCAGGATATTAAATTGTTTATTTAGAAGAAATGAGTTGAAGAGAGCGGTTAAGAGACACAAACTGGACTTTTGCTTTCTTTTAGTTTAGCACCCAGGTTTCATGTCAGTCTGTGTGCACCGAATTTTTTTTTAAGTGAACCCCATTAATTGTCAGATAGGTGGTTGGCTTGTTTAAAAATACAAAATGCCTCAGCCAATTGTTCCTTCCCTGAATCATAACAAGAAGGTAAATGCTAACAGTGCCATGCCAAGATGTGTGTTTGAGGCAGAGAGTTTTGATTCTGTCAGGGTCTGCAACTATTTTGGAACAAAACGAAAAGCAGGGTGGGTGGAAGTGGCCCGACTGTCGAGGGGTGGTCTCCCAGGCTCCCCCAGGCTCCGTTAGAAAAGACAAGCTCCAGGGGGCTCCCGTCCCTCCGACCCCGACCCCCACCCCACGTCTTCTGCCCCCATGCTACATGTTTAGTCAGCTCCTCGAAGGTGTTCCTTCTCTGAACCAAGAAACTTATGAGTGTGAGTGTCTTTTTTGCTACCAAGGCAGGCGATACGTGTCCCCGGAAGAACTTCTTTCCGCTGCCCTCCTGGTACCTGCTAAGTCTCTGTGGGGTGTGAGCTCAGTTAAAGAAAGGGTCCAAGTTCTCTTCCATGTTGACGTCTGGCACCAGCTGGTCAGACACTTCCTTAGCACCATATCCTGAATTCGAGACGCTAAAATCTGTAGAAAACCAAGGATGGTCCAGAATTTCCTGCGAGGTCAGCCGCTCTGAGGGCTCCCGCCGCAGGATGCTCCGGATGAGGCACTTGGCCTTGGGCGACAGAGTCTCTGGAATGTTGAACTGGCCACGCCGGATCTTGCTGAAGAGGGAACTGGGCTCAATGTCATGGAAAGGGTACCGGCCCACCAACATGGTGTACAGCATCACTCCCAGGCTCCACACGTCGGCCGCTTTGCCCGAGTAGCTGCCACTGGTGTTCAAGATCTCCGGGCTTACGTAAGCTGGGCAGCCGTGCTTGTCGGAGAGGGAATCATCGTCTCCCCGCAGAATGTAGGCATCTTCCAGGCTTTCCAGCTTGACCCGAGTCCTGCCAGAAAGGGAGAAAAAAATAAGCTCCTGAGGGTGCCTAGAGACACACTGATGCCATCATCTTAATATAGCCCCTGCTACAATGTTTCCAAAGACTGCTCGTTCATATTCATTCATTCACTCACCTGACCCGCCAAACATTACTTCCTGAGCACCTGCCAGCTGCCAGACAGTCTTCTAGGGCTTGGGACATATGGTGAACATGACTGATAAGGTCTCTTCGTGACGCTTACAATCTACTGTGGAACTCTAACCTTTAACAACTAAACAAACCATAAATAACATATTAACCCCTCTGTCTTGGGGACGAGGAAACAAGAGATTAAGTAACTTTTTGAAAGTCACATTCATGTAAGCACAGGGCTGCACAGGGTTCCGATTCAGACACAACCACGGGGAAGCCCACAGCAGCTCTGCCCACGACTTCCAGTACACTCTGGCTAACATGATGCAACACAGTCTGCCAAGGCTTTTCACGTTACTTTACTTGAATTTTTGCCTCCCAACAGTGCTTTCTGTTAGACATGGATTTTATTATCCCATTTTGCAGACGCAGACTACAATACCAAGCTGCAGAGAGTCTGAGCAACTTGCCCAAACCTTTGAGCAGGGAAATGCAAAAGACTTGACCCTATGTTTTCCTGAGATGACACGCTGCTGCTCTGCTACACCAGCATCCTGTCTTTAGGACACAGGCAGGAAGCAGGGAATGTTGCAGCAGGAGTGGACTCCCATCACCTAGTCCTGAGGCCAACATCCTACTATCGAGTCCATCTTCTTTCCCGGATTTCCTGCTGCACTTGTCTCCGGTCCTGCCCATCACACTCCCAGGTTCTGGTCTCTGCCCTGGTACTTAACACCTGCCTTCGGTTACCTGTATCCTCAGCCCGTGTCACACATCTGTGATTCTGACTTCTCACGTGCTTGTACGCGTGGGGGTGTATGTGAGTGGCATGAGCCCAAGATCCTTCTCAAGCGTTCACCTCGCCCACAATCTTCCCCCTGCCACCATAGGACTATGGCAGTTACTGACGGGAATGCAGGACTCTCCTGGGGGTGCTCAGGAAAAGAGATGGAAAAACCCCGCATTCAGCTCTGACTCCCTGGAACCCAGCACTCATCCTTACACGGTAAGGCTCGATGCCATCTTTGGGTATAAAATAAATAAAGTGCTCAGTAAATACTTCTGGATGTGGACTGAATTCTTATTAACTGCACCTAATTTACTGTGGGAGAAGGTGAGGGGACCTGGAAGCAGTGACTTGTTCACGGCTCACCGACAGTAGCTGAGGGCTGTCTTCTGCCCAGGGCCCTAAGCTCCCAGCCCAGACTCCTCCCCTGAGCCGTGGTGCCTCCTGAGAATTCCTGTTGTCCTGCTCTACTGTTCTTTATGAGTGGGAAGTTAGGAATTACTACTTTCCAGGGCTTGAAACTGAAATCCTCCCCCCACTCCCTTGGCAGTTCTCAGGCCCGTCAACTCGGTAAAGCCCATTCCATCATCACCCCCACACCAGCTTGTCGCGCAGGTGGGGAGGGACGGGGAGCAGCTGGAGTTAGGGTTTAGACAGAATCCACGGGGCCGTGTCATCTGCGTGACTTGTTCCCTTCACCTCAAAAGTGCACGTCCAAGCTCTATCCTGTTTGCCCCAAAGAGTTATGAAGCTCAAATGAGCAGAGAATAAGAAAGTTGCCTGGAAAAACCACAATGGGGGCTTAAGTCAGAGCTAGTGACTCAAGTCCATCCCCCGCTGCTCTTCTTCTTCCCTCGGCCAGCAGGTACTTAGCCTGGCAGGGTGATCTCCACAGCTGCTCAAAGTCACAGAAGGGTTCTGAGGTTCAAACGAACACCCAAGGAGAGCTGCTGGGAGCTTTTTCTAGCAAAACGTTTGGTAAAATCTCAGGTTGATTCTAAGATCTCATATTTGGAATTCAGGAGTTCCAGAAATCAAGGAGTGACTACTTCCCCATACTCATTTCTATCAATGAACAACGAACCGTGTGGGCATCGGAACAGACACTGGGCCGGGAGCGAGGAGGGCAGGCTCTAGGCCGGCTCCATCTCTCACCTGTGGTATGGCTGAGTCTCTCAGTCTGTTTCTCAGCCTTAAGGAAGAGCATTGGAAAAGGTAGTCGCTTTTTTTTTTTAATTTATGTGGTTAAAATATACATAACATAAAATTTACCATCTTAACCATTTTTAAGTGTACAGTTCATTGGCACTGAGTGCATTCATATTGTCGTGCAACCATCTGGAGGAGGCAGTCTTCAAAGTCTCTGCCAGTTTTAACATTCTGGGATTCTGTAATACACAGCAACATATCTTTTCCTTTTTTATTTGCTCACCCAAATTCTATTAAAATCTATAGAATACATGTTCTTCTGCTGCGCCTATAGCTAATGCTCTATAAAAATAGGAAGGATCTAGATGTGCTAATCTGGAATTGAGCTGATTAAAAATAAATCTCTTTCTTCCATTTGCTTTTTCTAATCTAAGGTGGCAGGTGGAGCAGCCCCTCCAACCTTGCTAGCTGTCCTGAGATCAGACAGAGGCAGCGGTGCAGAGAGGAGGGTAGGGGAGGGTGGGGCACAGGTGACTTCCTTCACAGCTTCCTCCCCCCACCCGCAGCCTTAATGCTCCTGCCTAACTTCAGGAGTGAGCCAAACACCTCAGCCCCAATTTCACTGTCTTCGCTGCAGAGTAGCTGTGGGAATAATTACAACTGTGGAAGTAAAAATAATAATAATAATAAGCTCTCCCATCTGTGTGGCAAGAGGCGGTCCAGTGGAACACGTGCAAGTCTTGGAATCAAAGGATGCAGGTTTGGGGCCGGGTTCCCCTTTCAACACCCTCCGGTGGCATCCTGGCCATCCTGGCCATGCTGCAGGGTGACCCCCACAGCCTCTCCACCGCCTCTTCGGCCACACTCCCTCTTGCCATCCCAGCGTCTTCTCTGTTCCTCAAATGCACTGCTGGGCCCTGCCCTTCTGGGGGCCTTTGCCATGTTGCCCCCCCCCCAGGCTGGAATGCTCTTCCCCAGTATGTGACAGCTCGCTGCTGTCAGGTCTCTGCTCAGATAAAAAGCCCTGGCCTGTCCATCTGACATAAAGCAGCGCTCTCCGCCATCACCACGGAGATACTACGCAGTCACATTTGTACGGATTTGCAGTGATACTCTACGTATCATTTTGGCGTTATCTCAGGGTGATCACCGTCTTCCCCACCCCATGTGGCTGAAGTGACTTCGTACATACAGAACAACACCCATGTCTGCTGCTGCACCTGATCACCCGGGCAAAGGGCAGGTGTTCAGTACAAGGACAGGGACGATCGCGCTGTTAACCCTCACAGGGAGCTTCAACGTGCTCACCTGGAAAGGAAGAAGGGCCCCTGCTCTGCCCACCTGGCCAGGGCTACGTGGTGGTCAAGTGAGAGATTATGCGAATGACAAGACCCAGGCACCTGTCAGAGTAGGAGGGGGAGGGAGATACGATTTCAGGGACTGGGACTGCTCTTGGCCCAGGCTTGTCTGGGGACAGACCTCACGACCCCAGGCTCTCTGTGTCAGGCCAGATCTGAAGCCCTTTTCCTTTTTATCCCCTTCCAGGTCACAACTTTAGACTCTGACTCTCTCTGTCACCCCCCCCCCCGCTCCTGGGGAGGGAGTGTCCCCACATTCAGAGCATCCTCATCCCTGTTCCTGGAAGCCTTCTCCACACACTAGATTAGGGCCTCAGAAAACGGCTGGGGCCCCCACATTGCCCATATCCCCCCAAACTGGAGTTTACTT
Organism: Avahi laniger; assembly: GCA_963575035.1. Lineage (NCBI taxonomy): Eukaryota > Metazoa > Chordata > Mammalia > Primates > Indriidae > Avahi > Avahi laniger. Next base: position 60,912 of record CAUYSK010032315.1, read on the forward strand.
TTCTCCTCCTCCTACCTCAAGATGAGGGCTCAGAAGCTACACAGATCCTTAATGAATCTGAGAATGACATTCAAAGTCCACCCCACGTGCTGACGAAGCTGGGCTGCCCTGGTGCTGGCCCCTCCAGTGCTTCGCCTCCTTCCTTTCAGAGGTTGGGGTTTTACTGGGGAGCGTCTGGGTCTGCTTGTCACCACGTGCTGCAGCAGTACAACCACGAAAATCCCAGGCTAGGTCAGAGAGCAAAGCAATGTCTCGCAGTCAGAGAGACCTGGGTTCAAGTTCTGGCTTTGAAAATCATTAAGAACCAAACATCAAACGTCATCTATGCACCTAATGCCTGCTAGGCATTTATGTACATATTCTCTTTCAAGTTTATGAGATAAGCTTCCGAGGCAGGCATTGTGATTTCGTCTGATGCATGAGCCCAACACTCAGAGAGACTGAGTAAGCGTGTGGCCGGCCATGCGAGGCCGCGGCTGGCGCTCACCTTCCTCAGGCCTCACCCCGGCAGCTGACAGAGGAAACCACACCCAGGGACGCTCAGCCCAGAGGTCAGCACATGTGCTCCCTGGAGTCCGGGAGAGCTGGCCCTGGAGGCAGTAGCCTGCTCCTTCTTTAGGGAGTATCTGCATCCCAAGGGGAGAGGGGAGAAGGAAAGAGAAGCCTGGAGGCAAGTTGGGCAGGACAGGCTGCACCTGCAGGCATTTCACTGACCTTGCTTCCTCCTCGGAACATTCTGAACTCGTTGACATCATAAACAGTCCAGGGTAGAGGCCACCACTCCGGATTACGTCTTTAAACAAGGACCTTTCAGGGTGCACATCACGGAGCAGAGGGAAGTCAGGCTGGATGGGTCCCTGTGGACTTGCTATGCAACTGCAGGGAGTTGCTGAAGGTCCCTGGGCCTTGGCTCCCTGCTCTGGAAGCGGGGCTGCCACTGGGTCCTCTCAGACTGCGCGTGCGGAGTGCACGAGCTCACGTCAGGAAAGGGAGCAGAAATGAATGAACAGACTTGTAACTGCCCATGGCCCCTAAACAGTCTGGGCGTTGGGAATTTTCCAGGTGAAGGAGTCGATTTCCATAAAAATCAACAGGAGCGCCGTGGCCCTAGTAATGCCAATGTCCCACTCATCACTCAAGCATTATAAAGACATTTCTTGAACATCTTTTTCTCGGCTTGAGCTCCCCAACCAGGCACAGACAGACATGACAAGTAACACCCGTTTTCCCAGTTTTTGTGGGAATGAAATGCAATAACGCAAGCACAGCATCTACAAAGAGCCCCTAGCATGGTGGACCTGGCCAGCTCCAGGCATATGGGAGCAGATGTAAATTCTGTCACTACGTCTCTTCCTGGGCCTTTTGCACTTGTTCCTCCTCCTGCCTAGAATGTTCTTCCCCAGCTATGTGTCCAGCTCAGCCCCTCACTTTATTCAGTTCTGACTAGGGCAATCAGGATGTGCTTTGTGCAGGTGCTGGTGCCAGAGATGGTCAAAGAAAAATAATTCCTGAAAGTGACAAAGGGGGAGGATGGTGGCAGCAATTTTTGTGACCGAAAAGCTATAAATGACAGTGATTATCTCCTCCAACTGCTCAGTGGAAGGGACATCTCTTTGCAAGCCATAGCCTAGGGTAGGAATGATTTGGCCAGAGAAGCCAAACCCCTGCGTGCCTTTTGCAAACTGTGCTTGGCATAGGAAGAGAACAGCTTGCTTTGCTTTCGACCTGATGAATGAACACGGCTTACACGTGGGCAGCCTACGCACTCAGTGACGGCCCAGCCCAGGGCCAGGCCTTGTGTCACCGGGTCCTGGTGCCAGGTGAGGAAGCCAGAACCAGCAGCATGTGGTTCCGCTCCCGGCATCTGCAGAGCAGCACGGACGGGCCCTGAAAGCCCCGATCCCCCATTCACTCTCGGCAAAGGCTGGGAAGTTCCCACAGGCCGCTATCTTTCAGCCTCAATTTCTCTTCTGTTAAATAAGAACAAATAGCTACGTGCCCTGAACGGGCTCCTCCAGCTTCAAATTCCTGATTTTAAAGTTTCCTTTAATTCTTAAGCTATAGTGATGACAACACATCCTATGTGACATCCTAATCTACTAGATGCTAGCATTTTTACAGCTTACACCTTCATTTCTCAAAACAAAAGTGAAACAAAAGTATTATGATATATGCATACTTCCTAGCAAATAAGGAAACTGAGGCACAGAAAATTAAATGTCCTAGGCCATATATAGGGTAAGTGAAAAAGCTGAGTTGTGAATCTACATCAGGAGGATTCTAATGCCATCGCTCTCTGCAAAATACATTCTAGCACCAAAATCACAGATTTACTTGGTGTCAAAAAAAAGAAACTTTTAAAGAGAGACCCTGAGTTGATGAAGACAGATACGGCGCAAGATTTATTCAGCACTAGATCAGGTACAAAACCATCCCATGTGTTACCTAATTGCTGCAGCTCAGGAGGTAGACAGAGGAGGGTGGACCTGACCATTAACTGAGGCACGGAAAGCAGATGTGACTTCTCCAAGGCCACCTAGCAAGTGAATGGCAGAGCAGGGATTCGAACCTAGGTTTTTAGTCTCCGAGTTCAGTGTTCTGTCCTCAATAACAAAAATGGCCTACACAAGCAAATCATGCTTTGCTTTGAAACCTCTAAGCATCTCCCTGGACTCCTGGCAGGAAGAGACCAGGACAGGGTGGCCCAGGGTGGGGCTGAGCTGAGCTGGGAGTTCAGCCAGACAACGTAGGCCTGGCAGGGATGGGAAGTCCGGTGGCCTGAGGTCAGTGAAACCCAAGGAAGTCACTGAAGACCATGTGGTTGAGGGGTCCAGGCAGGCTAAGGGTCAAGGGAGAAAGGTCAGCTGAGACCAGGTCTGGCCTCACTCTGCCCATTACTGAAAAGTACTCACGGCTGCCAGTCCAGCTGCGTAGGCAAGGGACCCACCCGGGGCGACTGCTAAGGGGGCCCAGGGAAGGACGGTCCTGGCACCATGGGGGCATCATGCTGACCTGGCTACCGCCACTGGAACTTGACAGGCCACTAATCTACGCCAAACAAGCTGTCACTCATTTAATTCTGTTTCACAAGTGCACAGCTTTTTCCAGCAGTCACCTCTGGAAGCCCCTCTGCACCAGGTCCTGTGGATTCAGTGAACTGCCCCAAGTCCTATCTCAGGCGGCTCAAAAGTGGCAGCGAGAGCAGCAGGTAAGCCCTCAGGGAAACATCTCAGGCTTCCGGGCAGAGGGCAAGAAGTCCACAGGAAAGGGGACAGCAGGGAGCGGGTGGTGGCAGGAGGCTCTCATCACGCACACCACCACACAGCCTGGGAGTGGGTGTCCCGCACTCATCTGCTGTACGAGACCACCACAGCTTGGAAAGAGGAGGGAACTCCTGGGAAACAGCACAGTTGGGATGAGAAACGGAAGCTTACTCCAGCACTCAGGTGTTTTCCACCGCACCATCTGCCCAGCCCGACGGAGCGACGGCGCTGTCCACATGCAGGCGCACATTCGCGCCCCTGAGGGACGGGGTGGCATCACCGGCCAGGCACGCCTGCCCCGTGCCCTGGCACACATCACACGAGTGCAGCTGCGGGCGCAGGGGCTTCAGGAGGAAGTGCGTCCTGTCGCCATAGGAACAGACAGGGAAACCCCAGACAGACAGGGCCAGCTAACAGGAATTCCTCATCAATACGCCATTCACCGCTGGCTGCCTGCGTCCAGACATGGCTCCTGAGGGACCCCTTCTCCCCAAATCAATCGATGCGCCGCTCAGAGAAGCTTGCGCCGGCTCACTGCTGGCCGGGAGCACCCAGAGGTGCTGCCACTACTGTGGCACAGCTTAGACTGATTCAGGGTCCAGAATGTTCCTGTCCTTGCCCCAGTGGTCAGGTGGGAGCAGGACTCAGGGAGCCCTGTGAGGGCGTCTGTCCGCATGCTCAGTGGGCCACACGGGGCTGCTCCATTGGCCAGGGAGCCCGAGGCAGCCCCCTCAGGTACGTGCCTAGGCACAGACTCCACCAAGCCAGGGAGCCAGAGAACCTGGGTTCTGCTCCTGGTCACGCCACGAATACGTTTGGGACCTTGGGTACACACCTTCCTCGCCTATTTCCCTGTCTGTTAAGACAAAAGGGTGGGTTTAACCCCCACTTACCCACCCGCCTCTCCAATCCCGTTGCCACAGTCCCAGATGGACCCACATCACCCTGAAAGCGATGCCCAGCCACTTGTCTCGCCACCCTGGGTCCATCCTTCACCTACACGTCCACAATCACGAACCTTTCCTCCCATCTAGAAAAACTCCTCAATGTCTCCTCCTGGACTTCAGGGCAAGTTCAAGATCAGAGGCGGGTATCCCAGGTCCTGGACCTCTGACACAGGACCCTCCAGCAGCATGTCCCTCCCGACACACAGCTCCTTTGCCCAGGTGTTTGGGACCCTCCCATCGCCTCCATGATGTGAGCCTTCTCCATACCCTGCTCCACTGCTGGAACTGCTAAATAACTATTACAAGGTCTTTTCCATTAGGCAATGTTTCTCTTGTACTGATTCTTGCACCACCAATACCTAGCACTATAAGGACATAGTAGGTGCTTAATAAATGTTTGCAAGATAGTGTGACCCCCCCCATGTCTAAGATCCCCCAGCTCCAACATTCCATCTGCAGTTCAGGGCACCCAGGCATGACTCTACTCATGAACTGCAATGGCTATGTCCAAAGACATTTGAAATATGTTAGACTCTGTTCCCAGGATTCAGAGAAATGCCCAAGAGTGCTGAGTAAAAAACATTTAAAATGTGTTTCCATCCACTGTCTTCCACTTTCAATACAGCTACAGGATTTTTCTTATAATATTCATGCCTCTGGGCATAAGGGGCTATTCACACATCCATTCTGTCAGTTTTCATTCATTCAGTGAGTAATCATGATGCTAAGTCCCATGCTAGGCATAAGGGAAAGAAAGACAAATGAACCCCATCTCACAGTCCACGTTATGGGGTTCCAGCCAATCTCATAAAATGGAACAACAGGGCCTATCTGGCTGCCCATGGGGTTGGTTAATTGGTGGCCCCATTAACGACTTCCATGACTGCTCAGAAAAACCGAGGACTGAACTTTATTCAGACCCTGGCTGGTCAGGTCCTCCTGGGCCACACTGGTTATTTAACTGAGTGAGAAAATTCTTTCAAAGGGTTAGGCACAAGGCGTAATGTTTTATCTGGTGTCTGTTTCCTGGAGCCAAACTAGTACTGGAGAGCCTAGGCTCTGGAGCCAGGTCTCCTGGGTACAAACCCTGGGTCTGCCACTGATTAGCTATAAGACCCTGCGCCTCAGTTTCCTCACCTGGGTAAAATAGTGGCAACAAGGTCCCTTACTCAGTGGGTTTAAATTAGTTAATTTAAATATATCAGCTAGTTAGAATTAAATTAGTTAATTACACATGGTAGTCAGAACAGGGTCCAGCACATGGTGGGCATGGAGGGCCCTAGGTATTATTTCATTGAAATGTCAAGTCTCCCAAGAGCAGGGTTTTTTTCCCTGGGCACTGCAGTATCCTCAGCACCTAGAATAGTGCCTGGCATATAATAGGTGCTCAACAAATATTTGCTGAACAAGTGCATGAGTCTCCAGGTTGTTGGGTTATGAGTCTCAAAGCCATGAGATGATGGCTGACAGCAGTCATGACAACTGTGTTTTAAGTACCTGCAATCTGTGCTGGGCTCCGTACCTATACCGTCTCTAAGCAATTTCAGGGAAGGTAGGCCAAGATCACAGGGCTAAGTGGACGAACCAAACAATCTTACCACTGAGCCTCTGATCAGTTTGTTGGGGGCCTCAGACTAGCTAGCCATCAGCTAATTTATTAAGTACAAGTAGTAAACAGCCCAGCCAAAAATGCTGCCTAAGAATCCCTACTATTTAGTCTACGTCTAAGCGCAGAACCCTGAGGAAGCTCTCCCCTCTCTGATTGTGATTAGAAAAGCCCTTCATGAATAAAATTACAACCTGCCATAGACACTGAAAACAGTGTCTTAAATAAATGTCACTTTTGCATAAATCATTAAATCAAAATGGGAATGATGGATTAATTTCTCACTTAATGGGGAACTCTGAAAATAGCTCTCTTTGAAAAGGTATCTCCATGGGGGATTTATAAGTTTTCTGGGCTCCAGACAATGACCTAGATGCTAATGATTTCTACTTTTCCCTGCCTCTCTCATCACTGGAAGCCAATGTGAGCTGCTCCTACCCAAAAAAGATTTTCATTCCTTCAACAAATAGCAAGGCCCACCATGTTCTAGGAGCAGTGAACATGAGCCAGCCCCTGCCCCCAGGAAGCTCCCTGTCCAGCAGGGGCCCAGGACAGCCCAGAGATGCACAAACACAGCATCAGAAGAGTAGGAGACCAGCTATGGCAGATGTGAGGGGTGTTACAGGAGGGAGGTCACTCACCCACCCTGGGGGGCGAGGAGGGGAGGCCAGCCCTCCCCAGGGGTTAGCAGTGCCTCAAGTACACAAAGGTAGTCCTTCCCAGACAAGGGAAGTCAGGAGCTGTCTCCTTAAAAGCAGAAAGGTAAAGCATTTTTCTAAAATACAAAGAGACCACCACTTGAAAAACTGTACACAGCTATTAATAAAAGCTGTGCCTGGTCTCCGGGGCTCCAACACCTGCCCTCTGCACTTTGCTGGACGTTGAAACCTGAACAGAGGTGGGAGCAACATGAAGATCTAAAGGAAGAGCCAATCTAGAGACCAACACCTGAGAAACAGAGCCTTGACCTCCGCCGCCGCCGCCGGTCAGGGAGGAACAAAGCCTCCAGACCAGGGAGGCGCAGGTCTGCACATCTGGGCAGGTGGCCTTGAGAACACCAAGAACTCCAGGGCCGCCCAGTTTCTGCAAAGGGTCCCAGCTTCCATCCCGAAGAGGCAGAAAGTCATCGGCTTCCACAAAGCGGAGGAAGTGAAACCTGCCCCGTCAAGAGATAAAGATCTCCGAGCCGTACAGAGGCATGTTTCCCAGTTCACACGGGGTGTTACTGTGCGAGGAAACGTCAACACTGAACTGAGACCTGCGGCGGAGGTGGGGGCGGGGGGGCAAGAGGGCTTGACCAGGGGAGAAATCCAAGTGGGCAAGGGCAAGCAGGGGGTGCTGTGGCAGCAGTGCCCCATCCACCTTTGCCAGGCTGCCCAAGGGGACGCCAGCTGGAAAGTGCTCTTCGCCCCCCACCCCCCCTCACCCCCGCCAAGTCAGTCAGGGACCTAGCCCTGTGTGACACAAAAAGCCACCACGTGCAGAGGCAGCTATGGCTGATGGATGTGCCAAGCACTGGGTTCACCTGTGCCGATTCATTTGCTTCTATGAGGACGGTCTTGTCACTTCCACTTCACAGATGAGGCAGTCTGGGCTCGGAGGTGAGGAAACCCGTCAAGGCTAAGCTTCCCAATAAGTGCAAGAACAGGGACGGGAATGCAGAGGCACCTCTGACTCCACATGGCAGTAACAGGCCTTCTCCCAGGCTCATGCCTCCCCTTGAAACAGGGGGCCTCTGAGCACAGGCCGATCAAGCAGACCACCCCAACACCACAGAAGGCAGCACGATGCTGGAGCGAGCCGGGCACCCTGCAGGGATTTTGGTACTGCCTTCTATCAGATTCAGGGCCGGCCTGCAGGCCAGCCCTTCTGGTTCACACAGAACATCTCAGATTTTACTACAGCAACTGCGGATGCAAAGGGTGTGTCCAGGCGAGTTCAGCTGGGGTTGGGGGCGTAACTTCCTCAAAATGCTGCTCAAGGCCTCTGGGCCCTGAGGTTTTCCCCTTTCAGCAGTGCAAGCAGAACAGAGGCTCTGCCCTGCAGGACATATACCAGGGACGAAGAAGCAGCAGCCAGGGATGCAACACAGTGGTGGGTCCAGGCCCGGAGGCGTGGGACCCTTCCCTCCCTGCACGAGCCTGTGGCCCTCTCCGGGGCACATGCAGGCAGCCCTCTGGCCTTTCTGAGCATCGTGTTCCACAGCAGGTGCATGTGACTTGCTGGTCACCCTCTCGGCACTAATTTAATGATTATAAACAAAAGGAAGAGAGAGGAGGATACGGCCTAAATTTGAACCCCTGCATCACGAGGTGCCACTCTTCACAGAACAGGCTGCCAAAGAGAGCGACTTCATTCCTCGGGAACCCACCGCATGCCGGGAACTGCTCACCCACAGTGGCACTGTTTGATCAATTCTGGGCGCAGCTGCCTCTTCACGAGTGCCTGCCCTGCCCTGCGCGTCACAGATCATCTCATTCAACCCTCAAGGCGGCCCCATGGTTGGAAGGAATGCTGTTGTTATTTCTGCTTTCAGGATGCTGCAGCTCAGAAACATTAAACGACCTATCCAAGACCAAGTAGCTAAAAAGTGGTAGACTCAGAATCTGAATCTGGAACCCAAATCGAAATAAAATGGAAGCGGAAGAGTCCGAGCTGCTGCCAGTTCAGCCCAACAGCAGAAGGTACGCTGGCGTTGGGTCTGAATACAACGTCAGGCGTCATCTATGTCTGTTTGCAAAGCTACCCATGGGGAACCGGACTTAAGGCGCTCACAGTTCCACCAAGACGTTTTCACAGATGGCCACGGATGCAGAGATACAGACAGCCCACTACCCAAAGCCTGGGCACAAGGTGTCTGCCCATAGGCAGGCCTTGCTCTGCACCGGGGAGGGCTCAGGCAGTTTTACTACATAGTGCCTGCACCTCCAATCACTTTCAAGATCATCAGAGAACAAGTAGCACCTCCTTGAAAGAGAGAAGACGGACGTGCAGAAGACGTGTGTCACGAGGCAAGGTTAATAAAGCACCCCTCCCCCAAGTTTCTTCCATGCTTTTTCCCCATGGGACCAATGGAAAAAGGGTTAGAAACAGACACTGACTCTAGGGTTTAATTTTTCAAAAGCCTTTCAAATTTAACCTATTACTTCCTCACACTTTCAATGTCCAGAGAGAAGGAAGCTTTCGCTCTACCCAAAGTGACGCAATTAGGAAGGAAAATGAGGGCAGCCAGCAGCGTGGCTGCTCCAGTGATGTCCCAGGTCCTCTGAGGCCTGGCCTCACACCGTTCCCGGCAGGAAACGCTGGCAATGTCCTCCACGTAGCCACTACCCAGGCCAAATAACAGAGAATTTGCCATGAAACTCTATTCTGCCAGGAAGCAGAGAGGGAGAAATAACATGAGGGCAAAAACCAAAAGTTTCACATCGGGGAATCGAGAGGTTAAAAAACAAAACAAGAAGAAGACAAAAGGCAAATATTTCCCCTTCACAAAAAGTTGACAGCGGGGGTTAAAAAAAAAAAGTTCCTATCAGTGACTGCTTAGAACATTTTGAATGTCCTTGAAGATAGAAGCGACCTTCTCAGAGCTACCCAGACAGAGACACTCGTCATGTTCCAGAAAAGCAGGCCCACTGGGACATCCGTGTGGCATGGGACAGAGAACGAGCTTTGGAGTGAAATGATAGGATTTCCAGGCTGGCTGCATCCTCAGACTGGCCATGTGACTTTGAACAAGGTCGCTCACCTCCCGGGCAGCTGGTAACCTCACCCATCAGATGCAAGGCTATCATTCTCCCTGGGGTCCCTCAGGACTGTGATACGCCAAGGCTGTCCACGAGACAGCGGCACTGTGTGGCCCAAAGTGTTCCCAGACATGCCACCAAAGGGTGACGACCAGCTCCCTAATGGTCCCTTACATTTTCTTTTAACGTTGGAAGATGCTCTTGAAAGCTAAGAAGTATTTCACTCTGACAAATTTGCTCCAGGGCGTTGTTCTGGTTTCAGGTTGACATCGGATACTCCTTTCTAGTTCTCTTTGGAAAGGGTCATGCTCTTTCACACAGTCAACGACTCCAGATGGAAAGTCAGAGACCCACAGTCCTCAGGTTGGAAGTTTCTTGTATCTCGTTATTTCCTCGCTGAGCCCTGGGACATCAAGGATTTTGGCTTTACCATGACACGCTCCTTGGGACGCTTATACATCTTCTCATAAAAGAGAGGCAAGGCCCGAGAGTAAAAACCCAGCCACAGCGACAGGGAGGTCCCACTTGCACATTAGGGCAAGTGCACTGGCCTCTGGAGCTCTGCTCTTGGCAGCCACAAGAAAGAGCTGAAGTGTGGACCCTCTGGCTCCTCCCCAGTTTGCTCCTGTTCCAATGTTCCAGGACTGGGGACACCACCCCATTCTGTTCATTTCACAAAGATGTATTCGCCATGGGGGTGTGATCCCTGGCCATTCTATCCTTCTACTCACTGATGCCTGGAAATTCCTCTCTAAGGAGACACAATCAAAGATGATGCTTAAAAACACAAATCCCTATGACAGAGGGCATTTGTTGTTCTCATGCCCTCGGCAGGCAAATGAACTACTTGAGAGCTGACTTATTAGAGAATATGGCCTGACTTCTGCTCATTCCTGTCTGCAGCTCCGAGACTTACCACGCTGCGCTTTGGGGCCCTCAACTATACAATGGGCCTGATGATACTCGCATCTCCAATGTGTATAGAGAATTAAGTTAAACTATAATCTTATGGTGAAAGGTCAACAAATATTACTTCTTATTTTTGTAGGTGCAGCTATTAAATCTCCAAGAAAAATAGAAAAGAGAGGGGTAAGAGGGTCCCACTGTCAGTATACCACTGGGGGTCGGCATACATTCATCTTCCAAATGAGAATATTCAAAGCGGCACATACCTGAATGTTGTCACTTGAAAAAGACCTCAGAGCCACTACGACAGAGGATGAGGCGCATGAGGCCAGGGGTGGGGTTGGTGGAGGGGGTGGACAGGGACAAGATCACAGAGGGTTGTAAAGGCAAAACCTGGATAAGGATCTGGGTTTCCAGGATCCGAGGGCAGAGGTATCCACGCTGCAGGAGAGAAAAGCCCCCTTCTTCTGTTAGTAAATAATGGCATCCTAGAGCCAAGACCAAGATATCAGCTGGTCTCTACAAGAGGTAGAGCCTCCTGCATAATTCCTGGACTACAGTGAGCAATGAATATAAATTTCCTGCCTCTATCCCTCTAAAAAAAAAAATCACATTCTTAAAAAGAAAAAAGTGGCTCAAAGGAGTGCTGACAATCCAAGTGAGCTGAAGAGAAAGCAGGGCCCCGGAGGGGTCTGCAGCATGGAGTGTGGCATTAGCAGCAGAACTGTGAATAGAACCCAGATGCCCAGCATCCTGGCCGGCTGTCTCCTGAAATAAGCAAGACCTTCACGGGGCCACGCCCTCGCCCAGGCCGCTCCTTCACCTGGAATGCCAGCCCTTCCCACACCACCTGCAGGACAGGCATCTGTCAGGTCTCGGCTCCAAATAACCTTTCCTACGAAACCTTCCTTGACTCTCCAAGTCGGCCTTAAAACTGACATCCTCTGCCCCAGCCTGGCTCTCATCCGAACCAGCACAAACTGCTATTTGGTGCCTGCAACACTTCTTTGTAGGTCATTGACTATCTGACTCATTTCGATATTAATAGTACTGAGAATTGTGATTGATACATGATATACGTTTAAGGATTAGCTACTGAATGAGTGAATGAATGAATCAATTATAAATGACCGATTCTAGGCACTGAGTGTTCTGAAGGTAGAATTTTCACAACCCTGCCTTTAACGGACATTGAAAATGCCACACAGGGTCGCAGCCACCTTCAGAGTTCACGACACGAAACCATACCTACTTACTGGGACACAAAATATCCTGGCCCCTGTCCTTCGAACACTGGATAACACCTTTAGAGTGCTGGCTATCTGCTTTCCAAGGGCACTTATAAACTGCAATAGTCACTTCCCTTTAGTCCCCCCAAGCCTCCTTCCCCTCATCTGCACAAGAGGTGGCAAAACATACTCATTCCAGTGTTTCAGGCACGCCATCAGAGGCAGCCTATCAGAGTGCACGGTCTGGACAGGAACGGGACTTACCTCTCCTCATCCTTAAAGATGAATTTCCGCAGCTTGAGGTCCCGAAGCACCAGCCCCCCGTCGTGGCAGTGAGCCACCGCTGAGGCAATCTGGTAGAACAGTCTGGCCGCCTCCTCCTCCCTCAGCTTCTTGCAGGTACGGACGAAGGAATGCATGTCCCCATAGCTCCGCTCAAAGAACACATAGGCTTTGGTCTCACCCAGGATAATTTCAGTGATTTGGTTGATGTTGCTATGGGCAGACAGGCAAAAGCACGGTGCCAGGGACTCCTGGTAGCAGCTGATATCAAACACCTAGGACAGGAACAAGACCAGAGTCACAGGTGCCTCTGCACAACCAAAACACACAATGCTGACACCTCCCTCTGGCACGGGCTTTTGAGATGACAGAAGGTGTGGTCAACTTAGACGCAGATCATACTGGCCCTGCCTTCACCCAGCTGTGTGACTCTGAACAAGTCATTTGACCTCTCTGAGCCTCCAAGTCTTCGTGTGTAAAACTGGCAAATGACACTTGACTCAGTGTTAGGAGGATTGTATGAAAAAATAAAGGAAAAAGTGCTTTGCAAAATGTAATGCAGTACACAAATGATAAGTTGTATTATTTTTCTCTCTAGCCCAATCACCCATGTTTATAGAATTAAGGCAAAATCTGGGAGAAAGAGACCCGCCCAAGAGATACACACAAAATCTTATTTACCTTCAGCAAAACAAAACAAAAAAAATGCACACTGACAGGCACTATACAAAATATTAGCAATTAATAGATTAAGTACCTAGATTTTGCCTACTGGTTATCTAATTCGGTATGTTCATCTTACAGATATAAGAACTGAGGCTCAGAGAATGAGCCAGAACTCCAGCCCCCAGTGGCAGGGCTGGGACTAGGACAGTCTTTCTTAATAAGGAAGCTGCCTTGCTGCTGTCTCCCTTCCCTCCACAGACACAGTTAACTCAATGAAACAGTTATGCAATGATTTTCTATGAATCGAAATTAGCCTGCGAAATGCCTCCTCATCGTGGGCTCGCTTAAAAAGACAATGCACCATCAATACCTTCTGAAACAGATCTAACAGAGATTAATGCTACAGAGAATTCTTGAGGTTATTAAAAAAAAGCTTTCATTCATCTCAAGACCTCCACAAATCAGAAATATAAGTCTCTGGGTTTGGAAAGTGGTTTTCCTATCTGCCTCGGAGTGTGGATAAGATAGATCTATTCGGTGCTTGTGCATGAGCCAGGGGCAGGCGTGGGTGTGCTTTGCTGGAAAGCGTCTAAGGCAGGAACACCCAAACAATGTACTTTGTGTCATCAGTTCACAATCATTTAGCTTCTTCAATCGCTTTTTCGCTAGTTAAAATATACTCTCCTTGACCATCATTTTGCACTGTGGTGGGGAAAATGCTGGACTGGAAATCTCCGACCTTGAGGCTATAATCCTGGCTTGGCCACCAACAATCTGGATGGGATGGATAAAGAGCTTAGGGTTACTAGACCTCTCTCCTCTTCACAAAATGAAGACGCTGATTTAGAATGCTCTTAACCGGTTTTTTTTTTTTTTTTGGTCCTGATTTCACATAAAATCTGATACAAGCTCTGTCCCCTCTTAGCTGACAATGCCCATTCTCAAATGCATGCACAATACTGAAGCCCACCCAGGAACACAGGCTGCCATTTAAGAATCTGAGTTAAGTCGCTCTAAGCTTCAAAAAATGAATTTAAAAAAGAATCTGTGAGTCAAACAGGGGTAGTAAGAAGCTAGGAGGGCTGGTGCTAACCCTGCCGAAGAAGCAAAGCTAACAGGAACGCTGTGAATGAACCATAATGAGGCATCTCAGGAAGAGGCACAGCTGCTGCCTCTATAACCCAGAATTTAAGAATGAATACTTCGACATCTCCAGAGACCACAACTCACACCCTGATACTGTCAAATGATGACCTAAGAGCAGTGACCTCAGAGGCCTGCTCAATTAGGAATCTGAAATGCTTGAGTCAACTTAACACCCAGACTGCAGGCAACAGTCACTCGCGGAAGCCTCAAAAATTTCAGAGTAATAAACGCTTTGCAGTGGCTAACGTAAACACTCTGCATTACATAATGAGGGTGTTGTGTTCTGAAGCACCAAGCTCCAAGTTCTACCAACAGTGCTCATAGAGTTATGATTATTTATGATATACTTCCTGTTCCAGGTACATTTAAAAAAAATAAACGATGATTTTTGCTCAGCACTTTTAGCCTGTTATCCTGCCCCACTATTGAAAACTGAATGGACATAGAATTAAAAAAAAAATCTCACATATTCATGGCAGCTTCAAAATGCAAATATACCTTTTGTAGAGGAGACCAAATTCTAAGATGGTGGACAGAGTATGAAAATAAAATAAGTACTTATGTTTGCCCAAATGGGAAGGAGCCAAACTTTTATTAGTAGCTATAACATGCATTTATGGGCTTGGATTCGTATTTAAACCATCACCTTCAAGTGCAAAATCAAGCCATAAGCCTGGCTGCCAGCTTTTCTTACATGTTTAATTTGGAGCCTTAGTTATATAATGTGACAGTTCAGATAAGGCAGTAAGATTAGACAATCATTAATAACGTTTGCAAAAAAGTGCCCATTCTGCCAAGATAGTAATTATGTCAATCTGCACAGTAGCTACCAGCATTTCCATGAAAACATATAGTTAAAGACTCCCTAAAGCTCCTTCCTTCATTTGCCTAGTAAAAGTAGGCACATGGCAACAATAAGAAATCTTGATTATTTTGTTTGAATTGACCCTGGAATCTCTCTTCCCTCAAAGAGTGTCCTACTATACAGTCATCTATGATAAATAGCACCTTTACATTTGATCTGTTTTTGCAAAGACTTTCTTCTTTGGTCAACACAGAGCTAGGAAACATGAACCCTGTATTTTAAGACATGAAAAGGAACTGGATTCAATGTGTAGATTTCCCTGAGCCTTAAAACAAGCTAAGAGCCCACAGCATATCTCAGGGTAGTTCACAGAAGCAGTCTTATAAAACTCACTTGGAGCTTCTTAGGATATACACAGCTATGCTTGTATAAGAAGTCACCCACGTCAGCTTTGGTATTAAGTCAGGAAAACAGAAGCTGCTGTGTCTTAAAGGGATGACCTCTGTCAAGCAGAACAATGACACTGCACTTAAATCCACTTGCAGCCACACTATAATTGGTGAGGGGCTGATTCAATCTTTGCAATAACTAAACCAACAGATTAAGTACAGTATTAGGCCAGAGACTAAGTCTGCAAATGACATCGTAAGGTCAGCCCAAAGTGAAATACGTCTTGAAGAATTTGAAGGGAGAAAGAGTGAGCAGAGGCCAGAGTCACCTCTGATTTTAAACAAAGAAATAACAGCCAGATGTTCCTGCAGAATTTGGCTGCAGAGTCCCTTTGCCTAAAAGCATCTCCAGCCTCTAAAAAATATTAAAATGCTGTAATGAAGTTGAGCAAAAGGACTGAAAACACTCACTGCTGGGTGATTGTGCATACTTTATACAAGAGTGGCAGCTCTGTGGAATTCATTCATTTCAAAGGATGACTATCCTATTGTGCAACCTTGCAGGACTTCTGAGAATTCAATTGAGCTCTGAATAGCCTACTGAATTTTGGTTAACCTGGCACAGTTGCTCTTCATCTCAGTAACTTGCAGAAGATGCAAAATACCAAATGCTCAGTACAAGCAAAGAGCAATATTTAAAGAGTCTCCGATTTCCCCCCAAGGTCTGAACTGAACAATCACAAAACTGGAGATCTCCACTAAACCCACATTTTGCAATGAAATACTCCAGCACAGGATGAAATAAGCCAAGTCCACAAGGCAGTCTGTGGTGAATGGCCAAAGTGTGATGCATTATTTGTAGCACAGCTGTGCACAGTGCCCATTTAAAAGGCAGCATGGGTCCCCACTCCTCCCTTACCATCCCCTCCAAAAAATATAGCAAATCTAAAATTAAGTGACAATCAATTCTTGATCCATGCCCAATTCTGGGTGGTAGTATGCTCCACTGTAGTCATTTGTTTTTGCAACTATTCCCCGCTCATTCCCTTGTCTGGGGCTCTGTGAGTGCACACAAAGATACACAGACACACTCACATACACAAGCCAGTCACTGTTCAGGGTCAAAGACAAAAAGGAAACTGAAGTGTCTATCTCAGTATTAGCACTAGGAATCCCTAGGGCTCCAAACGCCAACCTAAACCTTACAGGAAAAGGTGTGTCGAGGGGGAGGAGAAGGGGGGTGATGTACAGGCAGGGAAGTCTAGAGATGAGAAGAAACCGAGACCAGACAGAAAGACCCAAAGGATTCACTATTAATCCAAAGACGCGTTGGCTTTGATTTCCACCCCAATCCTCCTTTCAAGGCCCCCGGCACAAGAAAGGTCTTTGTAAACTCCTTCCCATGCTGGGCCCCAGGGCTCAGCCTGAGGGGGGACACTTTTGTGTGTCTCTTTTAAAGGGCATCTTCCGAACAAAGGTTTAACACCTGCACGCTGCTAAGAACAATGGCTGCGAAAGAAACCGTGCCATCGGTGTCTTAAAATTAACGGGGGATTCCCTGCTCCGCGCTGCAAAGGGAGGGGGCCGGACACACGAAGAAATCCCCTGGGCGGCGAGACCCGGCCTCGCGCAGAGACCCTCGAGCCTTCGGGAGCACGCGTGTCCGTGGCCCCCGCGCAGTCCCGCCGGCCTCCTCTCCCCGGGCTCTCCCCAAAACGCCCCCGCTGCAGCCCGCCGCATTGTCTGAAACGGTCTAAAAACTTCGCAACTAGTCGAACACGAACAAATAAATAAATAAATTCATTTAACCAGGCCACGGATAATTACCCTGCGAATCTCCCTTCCCCAGACTGGAGGGCCCGGGGACCTCCCGCCCCCTCCAACCCCCACTGAAGGGCCGCGGTATCTGTTTAAAAGACAAAAAGCAAAACCAAACCCCGGGTTCCTTACCTTGCACACCAGCTCCTCTCCGCTGTGCAGATGCACCGCACGAAAAACGTGGTCTCCCTCCAGAGGTTCCAACAATAAGTATTTCCCGATGCAAGAAACGCAATGCGACAAGTTCGGAGTCTCGGGCGGGCTCGGGGAGCCGAGGTTCGGGCAGAAACTCTGGCTGGGCTCGGCGGACCTTATAGACGACAACTCTTCGAAATCCTGGGTTTTGTTCCGCGATCTCCCATATCTCGCTATTGTGATGGGGGTAGACCTGTGTATGTTCATGAGTGTGGGGATCGCACGCGACAAACAAAAAACCCGCTGGAGAGAAGAGTCGCTGGCGAGTGCGGCTGCAGGCGCCTCCGTGCCACGGGTTTAAAAAGGAACGCGAGGGGAGGGGAGGGGAACGGTGCTGCGTGGAGCGAGAGTTAGAAGCCCCCGAATGGACGCCACCGGCACCTCGTCCGCTGCGAGCCGGCTCCCGCTCCCGGGGTGACTCGGCCGGCAGGCAACTCGGGACCTTTTGTTACCCCAGAGCAGCCAGCAGTGTGCAGGATGGCCACGCTTTTAGTTTCTCTCTCTCTCTCTCCTTCCCCAGCGTGGACCCAGATGAGCCACCGACTGCTAAGGTGGGAGCCGCAGCGCCGGGCTTCCCGAAGCGATCCCCAGGCAGGCTTCCGAGTGGCAGACGGGGCGGAGGAGCCGGGCGGTAGTTTGTGCCGTCTTCGTGGAGCGCACGGCCGCGGCTCAGTCTCGACGCGTTAAGAACCAAACAAAAAGAAAAAGGAAATAAGCACGGGTCTACCGGCTCGCGACGCGCGCCAGCCAGAATCCGCGCTGCACCCCCTTTTTTGGTGGAAAGGGTGGGGGGCGTGGAAGGGGGGTGCCGGAGAGGTCTGTTACCTACGTTTTAACTGTAGATGGCGTCTGAGGCTTTTCCAAGATCGCCAGGGCTCTCCAAAAATTAAACAAACAAACAAAAAAAAGAAAAATAGCAAGGGAGCATTTAACTTGGAGCGGTCAGCGCTGCCAACAAAAGATTGCAAAAGCCGGGCACGGAGTTGCGGCGCGGGCCGGGCGCAGGTACCGTGACAAAGCCCAGGGCTTGGCCCGCCGCGCCGAGGTCAGCACAGGCTCATGCTGTCGCCGCTCGCTCGCGCTCCAGGTCTTCCTCCGAGAGAAGCGAGAAGTGCAGATCTGCGGCCTCCGATTCCCCGGCACGGGCTTCCGGGGGTCCTGCGGGCGCTGGAAGGGGATGCGTCCCCGACCGTGCCAACGCGCGGCGTTCCTCTCCCCCGTCCCCGCTGGAGAACCGATCTTGCCTTGGAATAATTTGCAACCACTCCTTCTCCCCCTGCCCTGACCCAGAATTGCCCGGCGGGGTTTGTTTTGGAGAATATTGACGGCCGCTCTTCTTCTTTTATTTTTTCCTCGCCCCCCAGAGGTAAGAGAGGACTGTGTATTTAAAAATTAAAGGGGATGGCCGACGGTTCCCGAGGCCAATCCCCGAGCTCAGCACGCCCGCATCTCCCGGCGAGGCGGTATTAATAGTTACTTACGTGGCCGGGGATCTCGGAGCGAGCGGGCCGTGTGTGCGCCTGTGTGCGCGCGCGCGCCTCGCTCGCGCTCGGGCTCCCCATTCAATGTCACCGACACATTTCCACGGAGCCTCCGCACCCCCCCCCGCCCCCGCGACTGGCTCAGCCCGGGGCCGGCCCCGCCCCGCCCCCGCCCGGGTCCCCCTCATTGAGCCGGCCGCCCATCAATCATCTTCGCTGCTGCCAGTCCCCGGGTTGCTGCTCCCCGCGCCAGCCGGCGGCGCGGACGGCTGCCACTGCCATTGCAGCTCGGGCCAGGGGCGCCGGCGGTGGTCTCCGGCCCCGGGCCGGCGGGACGAGGTAAACAAAGTGCTATATCCTTCCGCGGCCCGCAGCCCGCGGCCAGGGTTGCCGCACGCCGGGTCCCGGTTGCGCGCCCCGCTGGGACTGCTGGGCAGGCGCTGCAGGCCGAGCCCGCTCGCCCGGCACCCCTCGCAGCTCCTGCAGCGCCCAGTCTACTTCTCACCCACTTCATCCTCCGGGTGCTTTTCCCCAGAAAACCAGGAATCCTCTTAGCATTAGGCCACCTCTGCTCAGATGCACGGAGCGAGCAGCTCGTCCCCGTTTTGGAAGAATGTGCTTGCATCAGTAGTGTTGCTCGGAGTTTCAAGAATTAGTTTCATTATCTCTCTCCAACACCTTTCTCCCCATTTAAAAAGAAATCCATTGCTTGCTTTTAGATGGTATCACCGCTTACCCGCCGCCCCAACTCTACCATCGCCCTCACCCCCAGCTTGGGCTCCTAGTATTTTCAGCAGAAGACCAGCTGAAGGCACCTTTGACTCAGGCCACACTTAATTACTAATTCTTTCCCTCCCAGGGCAGTGCCCAGAGGGCCTTGGAGGCCGAGTGAGACAAACCTTTGCACCCACACCTCCAGGGAGCGCTGTTGGCTCCCCGCCAGCGCTCTGGGCTTCCTGAGTTCTCCTCTCTTGCCCCCGCCCCCAGCATGCACTGCAAATGCATTCAATACTGAGCACCAGGTGAAGGCTGCAGTTTCGTCCCCGAATTATTCCTGAATTATTCTCATTTCCTCAGGAGCTTCCAGTCCGCAGTTGGCTGGCTTAGAAAGGAACACAGAAGGAAAGGGGCTTGAACTCAGGCAGAGGCTCTAAAGGCCAGGCCTTGAACTCTTGAACTCATGTATCCTAGTGAGACACAATCTGTTAGGGAACATTTTTTTAAAAAGCAAAAAAAAAATTTAATTTAATTTAATTTAAAAAGCCAAGGGACTAGGAAGGGGAGTTGGGACAACTCTTGGAGACTTCTTAGCTTTTACGTGGATGTAGCATATTTTCCACTGGGGGAGGGGACTCCCCACTGTAGGATGCTTGAGAGTAAAAAAGAGCTTTTTATAATTATGCTCATCTAGGACATCGGAGTCACTCTTGGCCAGAGATGGAGAGAAGACACTGGCTGTAAAGCTGGCCGCCCATGAGCACAGAATTTGAAAAAAGGTGAAGAAGCGGCCCCATGTCTCTTGGCACATTTCATTCTACTCCCCACAAACCTGCCTGTGACTCGGTCCCTAATCCTAAGGGATAGATGTGTTTCCCTAGGCTGTCACCTTGACCACTGACTGAGTGGGGCCCTTAATTCACTCTCACCCGACGAATGCACTTGGCCTGTGCCAGGAACAGACCCGAGACAACCTCCGCTGATGGGTCAGAAAGAAAAGTGCCTAGCCTCCTGTGTTCAGTGGCCACGTACCAAGCTTCCTAACAATTCGGGCTTGGGAGACCTCTGCTCCAGCCCTGGCTGGGGCTCTGACTTCAAATGGAAATTGAGTCAAAACATATTTTTTCCTCCCTGAGTCCGTGTTTCTTCATCTGTAAAATGAGAAGCCTAACACCCACCCTGTTCACCTCACGTGATTGCTTTAGAATTATATTTTCAATTCCAGGAAATCTCTGAAGGCTTTCTCTAAACCAGGCCCTGTGCTGAACGTTAAGGATCCAAGTATGAGTAAGATCTGGTCTCTGCCACCCAAGAGCACAGAGTCTAGCCCAGAGAAAGACTGGGAACAAATAATTTCATTGTGTAACAATGTGGCAATTAGAATATCAAGCCCTCATGGGAGCATAGAGGAGGGAACAGCTTTTGCAGAACCTCAGCGAGTTTTCCCAGAAAATGTGGGGTTTTTTTCACCTTGAATTAATCCAGAGCAAATATTTATTGAAACCTACTATGTGCCAAACACTGGATATGAAGATACAATGGTTTAAAAAATATATTTGCTGGCTTTGTGGACTTTGAAGTAGTTCTATGAGTCATAAAATAAAATGAATAAGAGATTGTTGTTGGCATTTCAGGCAGAGGGAAGGAATGTGCAAAAGCAACGGAGTGGGAGTTACTGAAATTTCTAGTAACTCACCATGTTCCAGCATCAGCAGCTTGGAGCAGTGGCCTGGCGTGTGGCTGGCAAAGTGCATTGGGATTAGATTGGAAAGGTGTCGGTGGACACAGCTGGCGAACATGGCCTTCCTAGTGTTGTGGATGTAGAGTCAAGACTGACACTGGGAAGCAACATGGTTGTTATGGGAATTTAAAAAGATCATACTGGACACCACATAGAGTAAACATTACTAGGCTTCCGAGGGAAGAAAGCACTCTATGGCCTGGAGAGAACAGAAAAGTATAAATTTATAGAGATGTGTAACTAATGCTACACATGACCGGATAGTGAATTTGTTACTTCTGATGAAATTACACAGAGACCATTGTCCTGCACATCCCTGAAGGCTGAATTCATGGCTAAGTGCTATGTTTGTTGATCAAATTCATAGAGCTATTGCAATGCAGGATAAGTTGGATCATTTATACCAAGTGCTGTAAACATTTTTTATGCCTGTATACTCAGTAAGTCATCTCAAGTTAAAAAAAAAAATATGTGTAGTAGGAAGATCTGGGTGGGAATTTTCATTCATTCTCTTTTTAGCCATGTGATTTTAGTCAAATTTAGAATATATTAATCTATAAAGTGAGATTATAATATGAATTTTGCCTAACACATGAAAATTATGGAAGGTGTGTATAAAGCAACTTGTACAATGTCTTATGTGTAATAGAAACTCATTGCTCATTATTAAATATTCACCATTATTATTATTGGTATTGGAATACATCCACAGAAAGCCATCCAACATGAAATAGTAACAATAATAATGGATAAAATGTTTACAGTATCAGTAAGATGTGTGGGAGTTGTAAAATGTACAGTTACAGAAATGATTAAATATAGTATAATATGTAATTATAATAAAATATTATGTGACAATTAAAATAATGATTATATAATTAGAAAGAGACATATTTTAACTAGTCTACTCTGTTGTAAGACAGTAAAATCCAGTTATCTCAGGTCAGTAGCCTTCTGTGCATGTTTTCTAGACTATTCTCTATCCTAAAATGTATTTAACGGCTCCTTCATTCACTTCATTGCTCATTAGTTCATTTATTTAGCAAACATATGGTAGGTACCTGCTAAGTGTGATGCCGTAAACTAAGTGCTGTGTTTGTTGATCAAATAATAAACAGTTTTTGAGAAGAACTCATAAGACTTCTATATCACTTTAAGGCTGATATCTGATACAGGTGACAACATTCGTCTGTTTTAACTCTCATAGTAAGTCATGTCTAGACTCAAAAATCTATGCCAGACTCCCAGGTTGAGCTGCAGAGAGTGCCACCTAAATGCTGACGTGCAGACCGTGGCCTGCTTATCTCCAGAACATTCCATTTCCATCAAGATCTCTGTGAATGACACCATTGAAGTTGTGCAAAATGCAGTTGGCTTAGTCCATTTGGGCTGCTATAACAAAATATCATAAACTAAGTGGCTCATAAACAACAGAAATGTATTTGTCACAGTTCTAGATGCTGGAAAGTCCAAGATCAAGGCACTGGGCAATTCAGTGTCTGGGAAGTCAAAATTCTGCTTCATAGATGGTACCTTCATGCTGTGTCCTCACATGATGGAAGGGGAAGGCAGCTCCCTGGGGCCTTTTGTATAAGGGCACTAATCCCGTTCCCGAGGGCTCTGTCCTTGTGACCTGTTTACCTCCCAAAGGCCTCACCTGCTAACAACATCACATTGGTGGTTAAGTT
Organism: Avahi laniger; assembly: GCA_963575035.1. Taxonomy (NCBI): domain Eukaryota; kingdom Metazoa; phylum Chordata; class Mammalia; order Primates; family Indriidae; genus Avahi; species Avahi laniger. The sequence goes on from CAUYSK010032315.1 coordinate 83,534, forward strand.
TCAACATGAGAAATTTAAGGAGACACAAACATTCAGACCATAGCAGCAGTCTTCTTGTTCATACGTTAGAGCCTTGGGCATAGGCTCATTGGGCTGGAATTTGAGAACTTCTCAACAGCTTCATCTCTCACTCTTCTCCATTGCATGCCCACCAGCTCATCACTGCGTGGATTCTAGGTGCCCACTTCACTGCCTGACCCTGAGAAAGATCCTACCCTCGTCCACATCTCGCGCCTCTCTGTTTCCCTAGAATCCTTTCCAGGACATTCCCTCCACCTTGCTGCACTCCCTCAGCTCAAGGTCGTGTTCTCCAGTCAGTCCTCTTACTTGGCTTTGTAGATAACCTCAAGTTTTAAATAACCCGTTCAAGCTCAAGGCAAGGTGTTCTTAGCCAATAATGAGGAGGTCTGTGATGTTAATGCCTAAATTGCCATCTAGATAGTCCCGATGATGCAATCTACAGATTGGCCAGCAGAATCAGTAAAGGTGGCCAAGAAGATAAGTGCTCCTACTTACTCCTTCATGCAAGATTTAACTAATCAATGTATAGGGAATGAAATCGGGATACATCCTGCTCTGTAATGTTTTTAGGAGGTGCTCTATCTCAAACCGAGGTTTCCACCACTGGCTTAGTTCCACCTTTGGTGTTACATTACTTTGTGTTCAACTTCATATCCCCTGTTGCCTTCCTTGACCATTCTGCTAACTCAGTAAATGGTTTCTGTCATCCATTTGAGTCAAGAAGAAGGAAGCGATATGGGCAAGAGGGTGCACACCTTCATAGCTGCATCAACTGAAGACACATTTAGCCAGGTTTGCATGACCCATACTATCCTGCACGTTAGAGGTAGTCACGATGTCCAGATGCCTTTCGGGTGGTGAGGAGGCCTGTGGCTTGCTTCTAGGCCTTGGCACATGTTGACTGTATTAATTCCACGTCATAAATTGCCCCATTACTTTGAGAATCTTCTCTGTTACTAACTTCAATATAGTTACCCTTTAATTATGTCTTTTGAATGCTAGACCAGCCACTTTCTTTCTCTCTAGTTCTTATACAGCCCTTCAAATTATTACCCCCACTTTACAGATGAAAGAACCAGGACCCAGAGGGACTAATTAATCTATTTCATGATAGCCCATTACTCAGTGGCCCTGGAGGGTGTGTGTGTATGTGTGTGTGTGTGTGTGTGTGTGTGTGTGTGTGTGTGTGTGTTGGGGAGAAAAGGGGCAGGGGAATGAGTTTATTCTGAAACTCTATGATTTTTTTTTACTCCACTGCATTGCTTGTCGCCAAGCTTTCTAGAGTTGACTAAACCTTTGGATTGAATGGCCTGCTTAAAATCCTCCCAGAATGGTGATTTCCTTTCTCATATTTTTTTAACAGCTCATGTTCAAGAAGCAACTGCTTATTTACAAGGTGCTTTTGAATTGTACCTATTAAAAAATGACTTTTTGTTTATTTGTTTGTTTTTGCCATGGCTAGGCTAGGGATGTGTTTTTGTCTTTGGATAAATGGTCCACTGGGAAAAGTCTAGTGTATAAACACAGAAGAAATTGCAATGTTGGAACCATTTCTTCCCGCAAGTCCTGGTTTTGTAACTCTTCTTCTCATATAGGAAAATAGCTTTGCAAGTGAAATGAGTTACATGAGAGTTTTGTCGTTGTTTTTAAATTAGAGCAGGGTGGGAAACCCAACATATGGGGATTTTCTGAGTGTTGCAAATCGTCTCCCATTCTGTTCAGTATTGCTGAGCAGCTAATAAAGAAAAGTGAAACAGGTAAAATGAACCAGCTAGTCCAGGAAGTGCTATGAATTTACATGTTATCTAGAGTCCTAGGTTACTGTAAAAAGCCTCCGTTTGGACGGTGTTCTGGTAAAACTGAATGTTTCCACACCTGGCACACAGACAGACCTGGGGCCAGATTGGCCCCTGTTTCACAAGCTTTGGGGCCTTGAATGGCACTTAACTTCCCTGACCTTCCTTGTCTCTCACGTGGAGTGGAGATAATAATGCCTTCCTTACAAAGGAAATAGGCTAAATCAAATAATCACTTAAGATTCCCTTCAGCTTTTACAATCCAACCTTTAGTATGGGAAAAGCAGGCCTGTTGCAAGTACACGGATATCTGAACGATGATGCATTGAGCTTCCATCCCATTTGGGCACCAATTCAGACAATTAGCAACTTGGCCTTGGATGGCCGTCAGAGCTCAGATTAAGATTTATAAAAACTAATATGTGTACCGGCCTTGCCAATTTAACAAGCATCGTTATGTATTTTGTCTCACTTAATCTGAACAATAACTCCTTAAAAGAAATTTCATTACTAGCCTCAGTAGAAGAAACCGAGTCTGAAGGAATTTACTAGCCCATGAACACAAACCCAGTCCATCTTATCTAATGGCAAATTCTTTGATCCTTTTATGATGTAGTTCTCCTTCCTGCCACTTCCTTCCCCTTCCTTGCTCTCTCCCCTTTTCCTCCTCTTTCTATTCCCTTCTGTGTACAAATATCATCCAAAATTTAAGGCAATTTGGGGGTTATGCATTGGGGCCCCTTTGCATAAACTTTCATTTGAATACAACATCAACAAGTTGCAAAACAGGAAAGCATGTCAGAGCAAAAAGGTGATATCTATAAAATAGTAGTTTGCAACTAGTGAGCCCTGGATTCTCAGGTGGGCTTGGAGGATAGCAAGTATATCATGGGAGCCTCAGTGCTACATGAAGCAGTCTACTCAGGAGACTGGATGGAACTAATAATATGTCTCACCTATATTTGCGCAATTTTCTTTCAAATATGCAAATATGCACACTTGCTTTTGTGTTTAATAAAATACAAAAGTGTAAGCGAATAAATTAGTTCATAATTTCTTTTTTCATTTAGGCATTAAAAAGTACATCTAAGTATAATTGCTGTACTCTAGACAACATGAAATTTGAAATCATTCAAATCTTACATCATTCAATAAAAAAGCTTCCTAACAAATATGACTTATATGGGATTTTGAGTCGAGGAAGTAAACAGCTTTCTAAATGGCACAGTTGCTCAGTGACTGCAAGGCTTGCTCTCTGACAGACCCTGGGGAAACCACATCTAGAAGAGTTGAGTGCAAAAGTCAACCAGCCATCATTCAACAGGCCAAGCAACATTTACTGAGCACTTCCTCTGGAGTTCAGTTATGTAGTGTGACCTTAGGCAAACTACATAATATCCCTAAACCTTAGCTTCTGCTTCTTTAAAATGATGCAATAATAGTACGGCCTCATAGCGCTGTTGTGAGGATTAGACGACAGGTGGATGAAGTGCTCCGCTTAGTGACTAAAAGGTAGTGCCACCTCTTACAACGAGTACCACCACCAATGTTATACTATACCAGTATAATCTTCTCCTTCTTTTCCTCTGTTTCTCCTCCTGCCTCTTTCTCCTCTCTCTCTTTCTTGCTGACCCTGCATGAGACAAGAGAGCTAAAGCTGGCTAAGACCTCATGCCTTCCCTCTAGCTGCTCCCAGCCTAGCGAGGGAGACAGGGTACAGGCGTCTCAAACAGAAGGCACGGCAGGGATTCCCAGCCAGAAAACAGGGATCCACCAGGGGCTTGCAAAGCCTCACCCAGGTCAGACCCACATCCTGCTGACATACTCCTTTTCTCAGAGTTCACTGAAATTCCTCAGGGAAACACAGGCCAAACACAGGCAAAACTGGCAAAAGATCACATCACAGAAATCCTTCATGTATCTCATTTCCCCTCCTGCCAGGGTGCTTTCCTAGGTCATCTCAGAAAAAAAAAAACAGAAAACAGTTTTTACCCTGATGCCTATAAGAATTGATACATCCTTAAAGGACAAGAGAATCATTCTGCCTTGCAGACCAAATTGTTCCATACACGGCCTGCCAGAATCTGGAATGCAGGGAACTTTTGGAGTTAGGGAGATCCACAGAGAATCCTGGTCAGCCTTGTACCCAGGCCAGAGGAGGCTTTGTTGATTAATCTGGTAGCCAGGGCCCAAACTAGGGTATGGGGAACCAAGCACTTTTCTCTAGTGCAAAATTTAAAGGGGGTACTAAAAAATCAATAGTCAAGACAAATAATATTTTCACATCGTATTAGTCCGTTTGTGTTGCTATAACGAAAATCCCCGAGGCTGGGTAATTTATAAAGAGAAGAGGTTTATTTGGCTCATGGTTCTGCAGGCTGGACAAGAAGCGTGGTGCCAGCATCTGTTTCTGGTGAGGCCTTCAGGGAACTTCCAAGCAAGGAGGAAGGTGAGTGGGGAGCAGGCATGTCACGTGGGCAGAGAAGGAGCAAAGAGAGGGAGGAAGTGGTGCCAGGCTCTCTGAAACAACCAGTTCTTGCAAGAACTAATGAAGCAAGAACCCACTCATCATCGTGCTAAGGGCACCAAACGTGAAGGATCCACCCCCACGGCCCAGACACCTCCCAGCAGGCCCCACGTTCAACACCAGGGATGAAATTTCAACATGAGATTTGGAGGGGCCAAGCATGCAAACCATATGACACATGATATTTTTTAAAAAACTAAAAATGAATGCCAAAAAAATCCATGATGAAAGAAATGCATCAATATTTTAAAGAAAGAATGGGTAGGTATGACTGATTTTTCCTTATGTCTCAGGTGGCTGGGCTGGCCCTGTCCCTGATAGGATCTCCCTGCCTGGGGAGAGAAAAGAAGGAAGGAAACAGGTAATACTTCCTCTGCGTTTAGTTCTTGACAAGCACTTTACAAACACCACCTTCCATCTTCCTCGCCGTAACAGTGAAATACTCGGATTTACCTCCTTTTATACGGAAAGGAAGCTGGCGTTCTACAGGGATGAGTGGCTTTTGTTGGCTGCTACAGCGTAGAGATAGAATTCAAACTCAGAAGTGACTGAGCCCACTGCATGTGACTTTTCCATGCGACCACGTGTCCACTCAGTCTACTGCATCGCTGGGCTCCGTCTTGTCAAATGACAGTGCAGTCTGCTCAGGCTGCAGTAACGAGATACCACATACTGGTGGCTTAAACAACAGAAATTTGTTTTCTCATGGTTCTGGAGTATACGAGTCCAAGATCAAGGTGTTAGCAGGTTTGGTTTCTCCTGAGGCCTCTGTCCTTGACTGGCAGATGGCCACCTCCTTGCTGTGTCCTTGCAGGGTCTTTTCTCTCTGCCTGAGCATTCCCAGGGTCACTTCCTCTTCTTAGAAGACACGGGTCCTATTGGATTTGGGTCTATCGTCATGACTTCCTGTAACCTTAATTACCTCCTTACAGGCCCTACCTGCAAATACAAGCACATTGGGGGTTAGGGCTTCAGTATAGGAACTTGTGGCAGAACGTGATTCAGTCCATAACAGACAGTTACTGAGTTTTGGGACTTTGTTACTGTAAACGTCATAGAAAATGACCGTATCCCTGTTCTCAAAATTTATAATGAGGTTGAGGCATACAAGATTTACATAAAGTAATTCTACCATAAAGTCAACAATTATAAAATATAAACTAAATAATGGTAAGGGATTTTATTTATCCTTTTATCCTTTAGAATATTCCTTGGCACAAAGTAGGGCATATATATATATATATATATATATATATATATATATATATATATGGGGAGAGAGAGAGAGAGAGAGAGAGATAAAAGAATCTTTCCAGCCAAGAGATCAAGTAAGGAAAGCATTTGAGCTGGCCTTGACATCTGAGCAGAATACTAATATCAGCAGGTCAAAATGAAAAAGTGTTTCTAAGAGAAGATATGCCAAGTCCTGGAGGTAGAAGACACAAGTCTTCTGGGATAAGAAATAGCTGTCAGGTTTGCCTGAGACAAGGACAGAGCTGTAGGAAAAGGACAAAAGGCTATAGTTGCACCATGAAAACATGCGATTGCTGAACTAAAATGCCAGGAATTCATTTCTCCAGCCAGATGCTCTCCTGGCCCCTGGAGGAAAGATCCTTATGGGCCAGAAATCACATGATGTAGTAGAAAGTGCACTAGACTGGGAGCTGAGCTAGTTAGGATTCTATTCTTTTCTACACTTGTGTTATTAATAGTTATGCATTGCTGTATAACAAATAACCTACAAAAACTTTGTGGTTTAAGACAAAACAACATTATGTGTGTGGGTCAGGGATCCAGGAATGCCTTAGCCGAGACATCTGCTTTAGGGTCACTCCCAAGGGGACAGTTGAGGTATAGGCCAGGCCTGTGGTTTCATCTGAAGTTTCAAGTGGGGAAAAGGATCCACTTGCAAGGTCACACATACAGTTGTTGCCAGGATTCAGATCCTTGAAGCTTGTTGAACCGAGGGTCTCATTTCCTCTCAGGGTGTTGGCTGGAGGCCCCTCTCAGTTCCTTGCCACGTGGGCCTCTACAGAGGGTGGCTCACACATGACAGCTTGCTGCGTCCAGACCAAACACGTGAGAAGAGCCAGAGAGAGAGTGTAAGCCAGATGGAAGTCACAGCCCACAGCACTTTTGCCATATTCTACTCATTAGAATCAAGCTACCAAGGCCACCCAAACACAACAAGAGGTATCATGCAAGAATGTGAGTACCAGGAGACATAGATCGTTAAGAGCCATTTCAAGTCACCCACCACGGCATTCTCTAGGATGATATCAGAATCTTGGGGCAAAGATTACTATGTTTAGCAGAAAGGAGCAGAAGCTAAAAGTCAAATAGTTGATATCCCTGTGATATTCTTCCTTCTGGCACAGTGGCTTCATGGCTGGGCAGTGGGCTGATCCAGTCTCTCTGTTCCCCACCGTCTTAGTCTACCATCTCCTGACACCCCAGTATTTCCCCAGACTCTAAGGATGGACAGAGGATGCCCTCATCTGTAGATAGGAGGCCCTGGAGACCTAGGGTGTGTCTTGTATTCAGTGTGTAGAATGGCAATGGGCACACAGTGGTTGTCATCATTATTTGTTGGATAAATCCATTTGTGAGTGGTGTTCTTTTAGAGGCCGGATGCTACAGACAGAGCCTGGACATTGTCCTGGGGCAGAGACTTCTAGGATTGACCCAACTACTGGTGTGTTTGCTTTCCTGTGTCCACCAAGGACCCTCAGTGTGTGGCTGAGGACAGGGAACTGCATCTTACCATCCTGTCTTCAGATGCGTGTTGGATATTTCCAAACAATTACTTTTTAAGTCCACATTTCACAACTAAAATGATTCTATTGTGTTCTGAAAATCTCTTTAATTGAATGTTCTCTTTGTCAACCCAATAAACTGCTAGTTTTGTAATAAGATTCCCCTGGCACCTTTCCTGGAAGGTTCAGTGTGAGAAATTCACTCACATAACAACAACATAACAGCAAGTTCCTGTCCGTTTGTTCAACTTTGTTGATCGATCACCTTCTATGTGCAAAGCACTGTGCTAGGTGCTGGGCTCAGGACAGTGGATCATATAGGAGCTCACAATACAATGACAAGCCTCTCTTATGCTGAACTTTCCTCACCTGAGATTGTTTCACTTTTTGTTTCCTGATGCATTCTTATTCGGGCCAGAGAAATCAAGATTTTCTTACAGGAAGTGAAATAGAGAGATAAATGTTCCAGGGCGAAGATGGCCACACATTTTGACATTCCTCCCATTAAAAAGTGGAGACTGTTCCCCTCCCCTTGAATATGGCCTGGCTTGAGACCACGTGGAAAAGTGGAAAACGGTAGATATGATACATGGCCAGAGGATCTCAGTGGAGCCCAGCCTTCCAACCAACCCTGACAAGGCTCCAGGCTCGTGAATGAAGCTGTCTTCATCCCTGCAGACAGCGCCAGCAGCCTACAGAATATCACCGAGTGACCCCAGCTATGACCATCTGCCCCAATTCCTTCCCTGTGAAACCATGATCTAAAGAAGTGGTAGTGGTTTTACACCAGTAAGTACTGGTTAGTTTTATACTCAGTAATAGATAATGGAGATATTTTACACCAAACAATTTACCATGGAGATGGGCTCAATGGTGGCCAATGAGTTGCTGTTGCCTTAGCATGACCCTCTCCCAGAAATCCCTTTTCTGATTTTCACAAAGTACTAATTCTATAGTAATAATAGCTAATATTTCTTAATTGCTACAAATACAGCCTTATTTCCTGTCACTTTGTACCATGAGTTAGTACATTCTCTGGTAACAAATGCTCATGTTCTTGACTGTGTGGAATATACATTCTTATAATCTCCATAAATCTTACTGACCATTCAAGATCCATCGTGGGCAGCAACTCTCATTTTGACCTAAGAATCCCTTTACTGTGCATAACTCTATCTTAGCCTCGCCATATTTTATTGACATTATTTCTGTATAGTCCTGTTTTCAATTTGTAAGTTTGTTGAAGGTGTAGATTGTATCTTACTTATGGTTGCATATATATACACAGCTTTGACAGTGTCTGCACAACACGAATGACTAACGTAGCACTTGCAGGCTGTATTAAAGTTTACAAAGCGTTTTCATTATTATCCCTTTTGAACAATTGAATTGAGGCTCAGAGAGGAAAGTGACTTTTTTAAGATCACCAGGCCGCGGGGGCCACTCACTCAGAGGCTTGCTAATTTTCTTCCCCACATACTGAGGATACAGGGGACTTCTCCCTTGTGGGAGGGTGAGAGCTCAAGCCCTGTCTTCCCCATGGTTACATATCCTTTGTTTTCAGTGTCTGGGAAATGCCCCAGGATTCCCTGCTGCGTTACCCTGGGAGACTATTGCTCAATCCCAGCAGCTGTTCTGGAAGAAAAGAAAAAGCAGACATTCTGAATGTATCATACATACAATGCAATATTGAATTGAAGATCACTAATGAGCGAGAACTATTCTATTGTGCAGTCTACTTCCAGTGAGGTCTAGCTCCTAATTTTCAGTGGGTGTAGCAGGAAGTACTCATGTAAAAAATAAAACATATATATTACTAATACTGTTGCTATATAAAACAATATTTGGCCAAGATGGTTAAGATATGATTCAGTCTTTGTTCATCAAGTTGCTAAATATTATTCAGTGAGTGGAGTCACCATATGGTATAACTGAGTTTTCTTGGGAGGCTGGGTAAAATATTGTGTGGATATAGAATTTGGAATTGTGCATGTCTCTGGTGGATAGCGTCTGGAGCAAGCTGCTAATTTCATTAAGCTTTCACGCAGACTAAAATGCACATGGCAAGTGGAAATGGCATACCCCTGCACACATCTCTCTATGAGGTCGGTTTCTCTCAGAAACTGACGCAGGGTGGGCAGAAGAACCGCACATCTAGACACAGATGCAATCTTTAAAGAAAAATGTGTGTGGGCAAGTACAGTACCAGCTGGGAAAATCTAAATGACTGAAACCTATGACTCAGAAATCTCAAATTGCCTTAAAATTAATGAAGCTCTGTGGGGATGACTCAGTTCATTCATGTCCTTAGCTTGCAGGCTCGAAAGCTTGCAGAAGGAGCCATTGTCCAAAGTTTGAAAGATCAGAAGATCAGACCTCACAGAAGAAGCTGGTCACACACGGGGGGTTGGTCTGGGGTGCTTGCAACAGGAGCATGGGCTGGGGGGAGGAGGGGGAGGCCAGCTGCTTCTCATCCTTCCCAGGGTCTGTGTGAACCACAGCAAGTGCAACCCTCTCTGGGCCTGAGTTTCCATCCCTGTAAAATAAAAAGGGGAGATTGGATTTCTCAGTTTTCATCAGCTTTGATATTCTGATTAACCAGAATCCCAATAAGAAGCAGAATTTGCCCCGGGTGGTTGGAATGAAGAGGCTTTAATAAAGGCACTCCTAATAGATGTGTGTGCTGGGTTAAGAGAACAAACCAGGAAGGGTAAGTCACCCAGAGACTAGTGGAAGCAGAAGCCATTGCCACCTTCATGGCCAAAGGACCCAGGGAATGTGGTGTTACTGGAGCCCAGTGAGAGCTGGATCTATGGAGGCCAGGCCCACTGAGAGGGAACTCCAGTCCTGAAAGAAGGAAGCCCCTGCTGGAGACACAGCACTCACGTAAGGGGGGCATTGAAGAAATGACCTGAACCATGGCTTATCCCTCTGCTGCTTCTGTGTGGGTGAATTCAGCTGGAAGCCAGGGGAAGGGAACCCAGGCTAAGCTATCCATGGAGTGGCCTCCATGGGCGCAGACCAGAGCAAAGAAGGGCAGAGAGTGGATTCCGAGTAGGCAAAAACAGAAAAACCAGCACGTATCTTGTGCCCTAATAAATTGCATTATGCTTCTGTGTTAGGGAAAAGAGCAAAGCACATTTTTTTCAGGACTAGTTGAAGAATGGTTCTCAAGTAACACCATTCCTGAGGGCAAGGACCGGATTTTGCTTATTTCTTTAATCCATCAGAATCTCTCATGATGTGACGTCCCATAGCAGATAATCAGGAAATACTTGTTGAATGAAAGCCTGATCACTAATCCACATTTATAAACATCTACCAGTGTATAGGGCTTGGTGCATGGTACACGTGTGGTGAGTATCCGTTGAATGAATAATGGATGTGTAGGTTCAAAACAAATTAAGTAATCTTTCAAATGGAAGGTTCTGCCAACCTTAGACAAACCCTTGGTATTTTAGTTCTAGTAGTCGTTTTAAATATGATTGATGGTTGTCACTGCGTGATGTGTAAATTTCTTAAACTATGAAAATGGGTCCTATAATGTGAATAATAAATTAATAAGCAAGAAAGGGCTTAAAAGAGACATTTTCTCTCTATCGTCAGAGTTGAGAAGTTTTACAAGCAGGAGTGCTTACAGACATACAATGTTGAGCATATTCAGATACAGTCATTCCTCAGTAGAAGGGGGGATTGGTTCCAAGACTCTTACGGATACTAAAATCCGTGCATACTCAAGTCCTGAAGTTGGCCCTGCAGAACCCAAGTATAGGACAAGTTGGCCTTGTGAAGATGCAGGTTTGGCATCCCATAGGATACAGTATTTTCCATCTGCATTTGGATGAAAAAATCTGCATGTAAGTGGAACCGTACAGTTGAAATCCATGCTGTTCAAGGGTCAGCTGTACTCATGAGAGCCCCTCCTGACATGTAGACGTACGAAGGGAGGGACGCTCTTTATAGTCAGACAGTCTCTCAATTCTCTGACTTGAGACGAGTACCAGACCCAGTGGGCCTCAGTTTCTTTTTAATGCCTGCCTCTTAGGATCGGTGTAAAGACTGGAAGAGATGATGTATGTCGAGTTTCTAGTAAAGAGCCCGGTGTGTAATAAATGTTTACCGCCTCTTGGTTCCGTCTCTCTAGTCAGATAATTGATTTTCGCAGAGTTGACGTAAGGTGTAAGACCAAGGAAGAGAAAAGATGCTTTCTACATTACTGTGCATGTGATATCAAAAAAAATAGTCACTTCTTTTTATTGTGGAGAGAGCCCTGTGCCTGAGAGAAACACAAGAAATGGTGGAAGTTACAGAATACATCTAAACCATCATTTATTTTCATATTTGGGAAGTGATGCTCACGTGTGTTGCCATAGTGTGTGGAGGGGCATTGTATTTATGTGTTGCCAATTCTTCTGTTTAGGATTCACTCATCTCTTGCAGCAGGTACTGTTGTTTGCATAGTCGACAGCCATTCTCCCACCTTTCTTCGATGGTCAAATCTGAGGCTGAAATGTCATACACATATTTTCCCAGGCTTCCCTGCAAATAAGCAAGGCCATGCAATCTTGGCCAGTGGAACTCAGGGAAAGGATCCTCATGAAACTTTGGGTAATATTTTCCTTTCCAGTAAAAGAGGGGTGTTCATGGGGTGAAGCCCCACTCCCACTTTGTGTAGTATCATGTGAGGATGTGGTGCTTAAAGCTTTGGCAGCATTTGAGATGATACAGGGAAAGCCAAGAGGACTGCAGAGACATTGCCCAGAGGTCTGGTGTAAATGCAAAATAACCAAGTTCCTATCTCAAGAATTCGTATGCTTAGAGATTCACTTACAAACATTTACTGTTTATGCCACAGTTAGCCATGTACTCTGTTACAGGTAGCCAAAAGCATTCTAACTGAAAAGCTGTCTTCAGGTTTCTTCCAGGGTAATCACTGAGTTCCTGTGTTTCTGTCTCTTATTTCCAATAGGTCATTAAAAGCCTAGTGGCCCAAAACCACATTAGACAGTTTGGCATCCTCTATCCACTTACTTATTCATCCATTCAATCATTCATTATTCAATCAATTCTATATATGTTTATCCAATATGTACCAATTCTTTATTCCTCTGGTTGACTTTTGCTGGCCAAGAGCCTTCCTCTAGCATCATGACCTTGAGGGCGTCTTCCTGGCATCCCCATATGCGGCTAAATGTTCTTTCTCTGTGCATATTTAAAAGCCAGTCAGCACATTCTTTTTGGCACCTGCCAAGTTGTATTGAAATAATTTACCTGTATATTTTTCCAACTAAAATGAACTTTTTCTAAATGCAGAGACTAATTGGTAGTCCTTTCTCTCTTCCTCCCTTCCTTCCATCCTTATTTCATTCTTTTCTTTCTCCTCTTCCTCCTCCTCCGCTTACCCCTTTTGCCCTTCTTTTTCTTCCCTTTGTTGAAGGTATAGCAAAGTTCTTGGCCATCAGTGAGTATTCAAAACTCTTTGTAGACCAGAATTAACTGTATACCGTGGGAAATACAGAAGAATGACAGAGTTGGAAATTAAGGACAGAGATTGTGTCTTTTAACTTTGCAATCCTAGTGCACGACCCAGAGAAAGTGCTTAGTAAATGTTTGCTGAATAAAAAACTCATATTCAAGGAGAATATATTTTATTGAAATGACAAACTTGACATAAAAACCATTTTGGAAATGAGTCAGTGCTATCTTGTGTAGCATTAGGTAACGGAGATGTTTCATAAATATGCATTAAATAAAAAATTTATACCTGTAATGCATCCAGAATTTAACATGTAAAATTTTGTATGTTGTGAAGTACAGTTCTGTTCTGATTTTTTTTTCCAAGCTGGTTACCTAACATCTCTGTTTCATTTTGTGAATAGTTTATTCTTTTCCTAATATTTGGAAATACCAACTTCATCATGCACAAAGTACTTATAAGTAACATGGGTCATTTTCTGTAACCTTCATTTGTCTTTCAGTCGCCTTGCCTTTTGCAACAGTGCCACACTGCTTTAATGTGTGTGTGTGTGTGTGTGAATGTGCTTACATTTGTCTTCCTTTTGTTCCCAGTGTTTTTCAATAATTTTTAGACATGAAGATCCAGGTAAACTTTGGACTTTAATGTTAAGCTCCATAAATATCTCAAAATTATTGCTTAAAGTTGAGGTGGTATTTAAATTTGTAGATTATGAGATGCAGCGTGGCACAGAGAATGAAAGCACCGTTTTGCAGTTGAATGCCCAGAGCTAAAAGGAACGACTTCAGAACTTTCTTAGCCTGTGATCTTTGCTCAGTCAATGAATCCTTTTGTTCATTTGTAAAAAAATGAGAATAATAATATTATCAATGTAAAAGGTTACTAACTAGATAAAATAAGAAAATTCTTTTAAAATATTGAGCCCAGTGTCTGGCACATAAAAAATATATAACTAGGGGAATTAAATATTTAATTTCTCAACATTGTTCTTGATGAGCCAACCTCATTAGCCTTGGGTAAAGAAAAGATCTAATTTATCTTGACTTTTTCATTAAGTTGTTTTCAGGATGAAAACTTGAGAAAGAGAAACATGGACCTTATTTTCTTCTGTTTTTTTTTTGTTTGTTTATATTAAATATAAATATAGAGGGGATTGTAACATTGCTCTTTTCTCTTTACAGGTGACTTAGCAAATCCGATGAAGGAATACATGTAGAGATGCTTTCTAAAATGAAAAAAATCACAGCCTGATGCAGATTGTAATCACAATGTCATAGGTGTTGAGATTGTGCCTAGGTCAAGTCCTAAGGATTGCATGAATTAACTGCTACTGGATTTTCAATCTTCAAATTACATTCATCTTAGTTGCAATATATTTGGATTTATAGAACATAAAACATCTTTGGAATATGTGTGTTTTATGACAAGGAAATATATACTAGAATCCCAAAACACACGCATGACTCATGTATTGCCACATTAAATTGACCTCAGCATCTTGGTCTGAGCTATTTTTAAAAAGTATTAACCTTGAAGCATTAATGGTTAAACCTTCAATAAAGATAGAAATGACTAATACAAGTATGCAGTAGGGAAGTACTCTTTTACCATACATGACTCACTGTTTATGGAAATACTCTGTAACATGTTTTTTTGCTAGGGACTATTCAGACTCACCTTGAACAATGAGGAAATACTGAAATCCCTTGGTCTTTGTGCCAGAAACTAATCGTGACATTCTCTAAACCTCTTTGTGACCATTTCACTCTGACACTCTATGGCTGCATTCTGTAGCAAGGACCCTGAATCCTGTTTCTCTTCCCCTAGACTGGTGTAATATAATATGAGCGGGCATCACACAGAGTCGTCTCCTGTGACATTGTTTTCTAGTTTTCCAGTTAGCTGGATGCTAGCACATAGGTAAAGATAGGACCTTAAAGGTAGGTTTTTAAAACTTTTTTTTTTTTTGGTTTGTGAGCACAAAAGAGCATCTTGTTTTTAACCAGTTCTTTGACATTTTTCCATAGTTAACCTAAGGGAGGTTCACTAATTAAATGTGAATAGTGATTTTTAAAGGCACTTAAAAACATGTAAGTAGCACCTAATAAGAACATCAAAAACCTGCACTATCGAAAATTGCCATTACAAATACTTATCCAGAACTCTCTCAACACAAATCCTGGACTTTTAAGAGTTGAAAAGTAAAGACAAATTGGGTGAGTGTAGGGGTATTGGTGGAACAGAAGGAGACAAGAATAAATATATTTTCATATATATATTTTCTCATACATATTTATATATATATTAATATTATATATGAGAATTTAGAAGATGCCAGGAGCAGACTTTCCTTCCTGCATCCCAGAGCATCTGTCATTTGGGGTTCCTGGGCCCCGTGTGGCTGGATACCAGGAGACTCTTCTGCAATCTTTGTTATGCACAATTTAAATTGGAATTTTGGAGCACTCTGCCTAAAAGTTAGCCTAAGCTGAATAATTAGTCTTGGAATATAGTTATATACTTTGAACAACTTCTTAGCCATGTATAGCTCCAAAATTATGTCATTATATTTTTCTGAAAAACTGTTTTCAATAAAATCTTGTCTTTAATTTTAATAAAATTATCTCTAGTTCTCTTTAGAGTTTCATTGTAAAGTTAATAAATTCGAAATTTGACACACTCAACTGACTCATTTCTGTAGACCATATTTTTTTTTTTTTTTGATTGTGAAAACACTCTTTAGGGATACTGAAGTATTTGGTAGGATCAGAACAAATTCTACTTATGGAAGATATTTTTAATAATTTTCTTCATACTGAGAAGTATAAATACTTCACAGCAAATATTATCCCAGTTCTTAGCTTTGCCTCCATTCAGAGTACCTTTCCTTCTTCAATATTTTATTAGAATTTGTACATCATTTTCATTTTTACCATTGTCCAGGTCTTCCCTTGCTTTTAGAGGCACAAAGTGTAATATCCTCTTGTGTGCAAGCTTTGTTTTGTTTTAATAATTGCAACTTGTTAAGAGCTTCAAAAACTGCACAGTTCTTTTGTTGTTTATTTTTTGACAAAGGGTGCGTTCCATTTGTTGAATACCTTGATTAAAGATTTCCAACCAGTTTTGAACAAAATACAACCAAATTTATAGGCTTGTATACAAAAAGTTTAATGGAACTGTAGGGCACTTAGTTTGATTTCCTGATTAGTTCTGCATATATCAAACATTTCTAAAATCCGATTAAAGAAGTGGAGCAAAGAACGTAGACACACACATATACATATGTATGTATATATACACATTGATTTTTATAATGTTCAACAGTAGCTTCATTAAAATTTTGTAATTTAGTTACTTAAGAAGTTTATATGCATGTGTGG